>JABFOV010000285.1:0-43725 GCA_022817685.1 Aradophagus sp. ZL-2020
TTTTTTTTTTTTTTTCTAAAAAAGTAAACAAAAAGAAATATAAAATTAAAAATGGTGAAAAGTAAATTTCAACTTTCAGTTGTTAAATATTAAACTAAAAAATTGTATTAACAAAAATTGACGCGAAGAACAAAAGAAAAGTAAAAGCGACATTCGCGTGATATTTCGTTACGTCTTCGTTAAGTTTTAAGGTTATGTCTTCCGTGTCGTTATCCATGTAAATTCCCGCGCAGAATATTGCTTGATCCGGCATCGACTTTTTTCCCCGCGTACAAACGAGATCTTCGCACGAATCGCCGGAAGAAAGTGATTCGCCGAGTCCAGATTCTCGGCAAACAAAGTAATAAACGAGTCGGATAGTTTGCACGAGGGACGCGAAGGAATCGCATTAGTGCCGTCGCTAATATAAAGTTACGCCGACGAAACATTGACTTATGCCAATGTTCAGCTTAATGGGTCGTGGTTTATAATTTCCCGAAGCTTTGTTCGGACATTTGTTAAAACACCTCGTTCCAGTAAAACAAATTGCTCACGTTCTGCGCGTCGCTCGATCAAGAGCCGAGCGTTTACGTCAAATGGAAATCTCATTTCCTCAACTTACCCGATAGAACCTGTATATGCAATCGGCCGACGGACATTATTCAGACGTTTAGAGATCGATTCAACGCGATTACGAATACTTATTCGGCAAATATAGTGAAATGTTAGTGTAATTTCCAAAATAATGCGTGGTCGGAAATGGAATTATCTCTATAAGACCGTGATGTACTTTTGACGTAATCGATTCTCAGTGTTCATTAGTAAAAGAAAATATCGAGGACAAGTCACTATATATAATCGGTGACATCTTTCGACCGAACCCTTTCTTTGCAAAAATACATTTTTCAATGTTTGTCCTAGAATATATAACCATTCTTTCCATCTTCTTTTTCGAATGTTTTATTTATACTTAATTGTATTTCCATTTACTAAAACCGTACATAAAATCGTAAAGCAACATAAAATTGAACGAAAGGAGCAAGAACGAGCGAAGGCAAGTAGACTGACAACGCTACCGGAAGCACTGAAAGACTAACGAAGGGAATTTCGAGGAGAGGGGAAATAGTCTCGGTGAATAAAAAATGTTCCAGCCGTAACGCGTAGGGTAGATTAATTGCGCGCAAATATTCATTCACAAAACGAAAAGCGTCCGAGTGAACGAAGCGACGATGAATTTGCATTCGCCATGGCGAACTCGGCGAACGCGACTGCGCCGGGCCGTACGTGTTGACTTCGCCTAATGATCCAAGCGATTATCGTCGCAATTAACGTCGCGACGAAATTGACGACAAAAACGATCGGTAAGACGCTCGGGAGGAACACGCCCCGCGAACTGTTCGCCCAATTAATCGAAATTAATTGCCGATCGATCGCGCGTCAATGATTCGTCGGCTTGAAAATCCGCGCGGCCGCTCGATAATGCGGAGCAAAGTTTCATCAGTTTTTTTTTTTTCCTTTTTTTTCTCTTCATAAAGGATTAATAATCGGAGACAAAGTAGTCGCGTTAATTGACGCGACGGGGATTCCGGGACGTCGATTCAGTTCGAACGCACGGCCTGCAAAAGCCGGGGCTTACGTTCTCCAACGAGCTCGCGTTATCATCCGCCGAGTCTTTAATCACTTTTCTTTGCCACGACTTTTTCGCCTTAATGGCGGAAGATAAAATTGCAATTAGTCCTTCGTTCCATTCCTACACCCCCCCTCCGCGTACTTCTTTCTCAGCTCATTTTTTCCTTCAACGTGGCTCTTTTCGCTCGGATCCCGCAGGTGCATCGATTCTGACAATCGAGGGCGTCAACGACGGGAACGAAAGGTGGTATTAATTATGCCCGGTCGGCTACGTTGCGCTACGCGCCGCATAAATATATGAACGCAACCCGAGCGAATAAATACGTCTCGCTACTCTTGCCAACGTAATCGCAATGATTTATATAACGAACGCCGTCGCGCGGCACTCGACACTCGTAAATCCTTTTCCTTTTCTCTCCCTTTTTCTTCCACCCTCACTTGCCGCCGTTTTCTTCCATCCCGGTATTCATCAATTTTCTTATTATTATTGTTGTTGTTGTTTGTTTTTTTTTTTTTTCTTTCTTTTTTAATAAAGACTAAAAGTCGCGCACATTCCGCTGCTTTTAATAACTGCACCGCCGTTCTGTAGCATTCGAAACGAGGAAAAAGTTTCGCAACCTTCGCAGCGTCATTCGCGCGTTTTACTCGACCGCTGACTAATTGTCGGTCCTTTGTCCTCGCGTTCCCGCGACTCTTTCGGCACCGTGAAATATAAATCAACTTTCCCGCGCTTTGTCGTGCGCGCATCTTCGCGCGCGGCTTTGTCGGATTTAATTGTTTGTTCGAAATAGTTGAGACAATGATAAAAGTTGGCGGCATTCAATGACTTTCTGAATAACCGCCCCCCCCCCTCCTCCCCCGCTCCTGCGACCTTTCGCCAGTTGTCGGGACGCGGTCCGCGATGCGCGGCAACTTTTGCAAAAATCAATTAGTTATCCCGGAAATTTGAGGAGCACGTGCCGCCGTCTGCGCTTTGACAAATGCTTTAACATTTTTCCCGAGCGAAACTTTTCCGCGCAACGGTTGTTAGACAATCTGACGAAATTATTGCTTCGTGCTTTGGTATCGAGTTGCCCGGGAGTTTGTGCGGCGAATGAAAATATCGCGGTTTATTTGAAGTAACGAAACTGCAAATAGTTGAAAGCTTTTGCACATAAATCGAGTCGGGTGAAGGGAAAAAAGAAACGGCAAAAAAGGGACGAAGAAAAAGGCGATAATCAAAGGTAATCCGTGATCGTCGGCTGAGAGGTGAGTTTATTCACACGAGTCTCAATCATATTTATATTCGTTCGCAATAAATACTTGCGTGCGTCAGTTTGCGATTATTATTTCGAGACCGAGTCTGAGTCGCGCCGTGTTATTGACATTTTATGCGGCATTTGGAAAATTAAACTCGAGCTGAAAGCGACGTCGGGAATAGACGAAAAATGTAAATACGCCGTTTTTGTATTATATTAGATAACTGCAAACGGGAATAATGGTATAAAAGGCAATCGCGCTGCTAGATACTGAAGGAAGTAAATGGTCATTTAAATGGTAAAACTTCGCCATTTCAAAAAATAAGCCCGGTATTTTTTTCTTTCATTTTACAGAAAAAAAAAAAACCGTGGAATTGACTCGAAGGGATTCTTTTTAACGAAACGGATTTGCGTTCGATTGAAAGGCGTTTGCGTTGAAAGAATATAAAAATTTTTAACGCGAGATAAAATTGTAATAATTTTGTAATTTTCACATTAAGAAGCAAAAAGCAGACTTTTTGACCAAGAGCTTTAAAATCGGAAACTTTTCATTTTGATGCAAATTGTATACATTTTGATTCAGAAATCCACATTTTGACACAAAATTTTACATTTTAATTTGAAATTTAAAATTCCATTCTCATTTCTATACATGTTATTAAATTTCGAGCAGTGATTACAATTCATCACGAGCTCATCTATTGTAATTAATGTTTAAAGTGCAAATAATTTATGAAAATAATGCGCTCGCTGTTTCAAAGAGATTAAATTTTACCTTTACAAATGGCCATTATTACTATTCCCTTTTCTCTGTCTACAAATAAATATTAATTAACGACCATATGGGGAAATCAGGAGGTTGTTGAAAATCGTGATGTATGACAACGCCAGTGTTTTATCGCACCCCCTTTACTGTTGTTATAATGATTATTTTTCGGCAAAACGTACGCTCGTTGTTGTATCGCGCATAAATTAACATTCGTAATTAAGAACGCTGTAAATTTCATTAACCGCGATTCGTACGATATCGCGTGTATATTTCTGACGAACAGCGATTGTTTGTTTCGTTTGCAATGTACACTGCGCGCTAACAAGGAGGATTTCCAAGTCGGGCTTTTCTACTCTAATTTAATCATAATTCGGGATTAAACCCAAGTTAAGAAGCGCGCGGCGCGTATTTCCTGTGCGTTGTTTCGTAATCACTTCAATTGGAATAATCGAGTTCGATGTTCTGCCGATGAAAAACAATGTGAAAGTGCGTTTTGTCGAAAATATAAGTTTTTCTCCAGTTTGGGAATTATTTTCGAAATTTTATGTTCCGCGGATTCCGATGAAATCATATTTGGATGTTCAGAGGAAAAAATATAGTTCATTAAGGGGTGAGTGAGAAGGAAATAAAAACTGAGGAAGATAGTATATTAAATTGTACAAGAAATAAGTAAATTATTGTTGAGTTTCAGAAATAAAATCATTGCTGCACTGTTACATTTCTTTGAGCTGTCTCGAATAAAGATACGAATGTCTTTATTAAAGACACGGCATTTAAAATAAAGAAATCTTTATCTCACTTCAAGATACTTTTTTGGGATCATCAATTTTTATAAAGTAAATGATATACATATAAAGGATTTATGTATAGATATATGATATATAGCTTTAGTTTGATTAATTATTTGTTTCATTAGCAGAAATGAAATAATGCCTTATAATTATGACGTTGAAAGAAAACTAGGATTCGTCATTACCATTTCATATTCATTTCGAGTCACGCAACAAAAACAAGTTTGCTTAAAATGTTTAAACAAATATAAACGAATGAAAACATTGATTACAGTATTTTTTTTTAAGTGCATCACGACGTCATTTATATTTTTGGATAAAAGGGTCTTAAAGAAATATCCTTCTTTTTAAATAATCGTTTAGATATTGTTTTGCACAATCTACGAGATTATCGTCACTTTTTTTTTTCACAATTCCGCGTTCGATGAAACGGAAAAGGACTGTCATTAAAAAGCTGTGAAAATGCAAAGGAGATAACTTTCGCGTTACATTTCAGGCGAATAATTGTAATTTTATCTTGGCGCGGCGATAATATAAAAATTCCTCGAATCGCTGTGACTTGTAAAGTCCGTACTTTTATGCATGGAATCGTAGATATGCAGGTGGAAGCGCTTGCGTAATTGGTTAATATTTAATCAAAGAATAATACAATGCTCGGAGTGATATTGTAATTCCGCGCGTAGGAAAGTTTAATATAACGCAACAAATTCAAAGGGAGCAATTACGTGGACTGAATCTTATTTCGACATAGCTTAAAGCAGCATTTTTACGGCTCTTCTCTAATACATATTGTGCTCGGCCGAAGGTAGATTACTAGATAAACTACGCAATATTCTTATGAGCATAGAATAACTGCAACAATGAACGGCGACGAGAAAAATGGTACGTTTAATCTACGATCTCGATTACTAAACATTCATTCATCCCCGTATTTTCAATAGGTCGGATAATTTAATTTTCTCATGCTACAGTCGTCGCGCGCATTTTCGTTCGTCGATGAAACTTAGTTATCGACATTTTGTGTAATCGCTTTCGGCTATTTGGTCAGCAAGTCGCGCTGTTTTCGGAAATAGTTGCAAAACATGGCGTTCCATCACGTTGATTTGCAAACTGGGGGGAAAATGTAACAGTGCACTGACGAAAAAATTTTCAGTTAACACAACTATATTTCAGTTGAATTACAGTGTTGTTTTGCGAATAAAATATGCGAAGAAAGTTCCAAACGTTTTTTTATAAACGAATTTGAACTTTGAAGAAAAAGTACAAAATACAATATTGTTTTTAATTTTTTATTCAATTGTCGTGCTATTTCTCAGAGTTGTTATCTAATTACAGATAAAGTGACAACGAATGTCACTAAAAATTTTCAAAGTTAGAATTTGATTATAAAACATTTAAAACTTCCTTTACATAATAAATATTGTTATTCAATTTGGAAATTAACTTGAAAATTTAGTAAAATTATAATTGTTAAACATATAAAGTATCGATATTTATTAAATTATTGTACACGATTTATGACAGTTATTCGGGTTATAAAATAAGTAAATTACCCCGAAAAATTTAGTTATTTTTCATAAACAACGATATTTGTTTTGGTACGTCAAAGATATTACCACGTATAATAGTGAATAATAATTTAATCATAAATAATGCACCCTACGTCAGTTTTAATTACTCAACTTTTAAGTTTCAAATGAGTAATTGTTGTTACAGCTTTAAGAGAAATTGCGTTTATTAAATGTTACTAATATATTATTAATATATGGTAGATATCATTGCTATGACATTGCCACTGATAAGTGCTGCAAAATTCTAAATACTCGGAAAACGGCAACCGTATATAGATGAAAGCAGTATGTGTTAATTGCGATATATAAATTATACTTAAGTGAATATCAGCTTGCGTAAGATGAAAGGTAGTGGTTTATATGAAAAAGCGTACCGTGCAATGACAGAAACTTTTTAATTTATTATTTCAAGTTCGGGTAAATTATGATTTAATTAGGTCGATTTATGGAAAAGGAGAAAAGCTTTGCTTGAATAGGAATAAATCTGAAATAATCGTTTTCTTAAGTTACTTTGAAAAGTATTCATTTAAATAATGTTCACCACGCGTTCGTGGCATTTCAAAGATAAAATATTCTTGTAAACATATGAATAAAAAAGTGGACTACTTTGTCTTTTAATCCAACGTATTTTGTGATAAATAGTAGAAATATTATAGCCCAAGACATAATGCCGGTAATACTGTAAGCTATTAAAAATAACATGGTTGGATTGATTATGAATGTAACGGATATTTTTGCTTCTTATGAATACAATAAACGATTCTAATTTAGAAAAAAATTCTGTTTTTCAAACTCAATTACACTTATTCAATTAGGTTTTTATACGATCTAAATTTTTACTCAAATATTTTCAAAGTCGATTACTTAATTCAATTGAGTTGCCTCCTAAATATTTTTAACAAATTCGTATCTGTCCTTTATGCAGATGAATAATATAAAATTTATTTATAAATTCTAACCGTTGAACTTTTTTTGCAATGTGCAATTTAAAACAACTCTAAAAAAAATTAATTTCTAACTAAAAGTATTCGTTTGTAAAGGGTAGAAAGATTACTTTACATTACGAAAACAAGAAAATAAAACCACAAAAGAAGCGAGATTTCAATGGCATCCGCACAATAGGATTGAAGTTAGAGTGCACGCTTCCAAATGGCCATTTCATACACCATCCATCTTGAGTGTAAAAATTCCGCTCTGACAATCGCGACGGGAAACGCGCGACATCGACAACGAACGATGTCCGAAAGTTGTCACTAACCGACGTATTATCACGCGTTGCTTGTTCTAGTCGTTTCGAACGAAATTTCCGAGGAAAAATGGGCGCAATGATTCTCCGCACTAGTTTTCATTGTTTCATCGTCGATAGTAACACGACATAAATAACCACGACCAATCAGTCCTAATGCCTTGTAAAATAAAACATTTATTTACTCATTCACGAATCCCGGTAATCAATATAAAAGTTCGACAACATTTAGCGAAACTGTTATCATCGTTTTCGCCGAAATCAGCTGTCGAATTGTCGATTTCCATTTTCTCGTCGTTGATCGACCGTCTCGAAAAAGACCATTTCCGTGGTTGTCTAAGGGGGCCGAGGGAAAATACAAATTGGCGCGATTCCGTTGACTCACGGCACTCCCGTGATCGCCAACAAATTAAACACTGGCTATTGACGGGTGCGTCGTCAGCTGTTCGGTTTCGACCCCTTTTTCTACCGCCAGTAATGGACTCATTTGCGATTTGACCGTACGTATCAATCGACAGCCAAACCTCGGACTTGGACTATCTAACATTTTCCACGTATTTTGCACGAAAATCGACGTCGGGATCGCTTGGGGAAAGTCGTAAAAAAGACGCGCGTGGGTCTCGCCGTGTATGTAAATCCGATGTAAACAACGCTACATGTATTGCAACGCGGCCGAACGTCAATAATAATAACGGCGTGAGCGGTCGTCCGAGTGGCCGCGCGATTTCCAGCGCGCCGATCGTTATTGACTAGCCGGCAACGTAAATAAAATCAATGACAGGCAGTCTGGATCCGGCGCTAATGGTCCGGGGAGCTGAAAAATCGCAGCTTCGTGCAGCAGCAGTTGGCTGCGTGGCGGGAGGATTCATTGGACCGAAAGGCTGTCACGCGGCCAAATGACTCGGAAGCGGGTTCGAAGGGAGACCGGAATCGCGGCGAGGGTTCCGTTTGGTCCGCCGAATGCTCCCGGCACTTTGTTCCATCGAAAACTCCCCGATCGCGCCGATGTCAGGGCTAAAGTTTGCGTCTCGGACGACTTTGGAGTCGTCTTTTGTTAGGCTGGACTTGGGGGTTCTGAGCAGTAATTTGGAAAAGCGTGCGAATGAATGGAGAGACGGGTGAGAAGATGAAGAAGAAGAAGAAGTATATAGTTATGGTAGAAGAGTGTGTGTTTGGGAGTGAAGAGGAGAGGGTGCGAAGGGGGCAGGGGGTGGTTTGAGGCGAGGATGAGGCCGAGATGAGGACGGTGTTGCTCGGGTCGGGCAATAAATGTGGCTACTCACTCGACGAATCAGGGCAGTGGAGCTTCATGAACGCGCGCTTCGCGAATCAGGCCATCGGGCCCCGGGATTGCCAGGCACTACGCGAATGATAGCTCGTCTTCGCCAGTGGCGCACTCGGCCGAAGCATCCAATGGCGCGCTACGGCAGTTCGTGGATGACGACGCGCCAAGCGAGCGCGTCCGCCGCCGCTGCACACCACACCCCGCGGCCGAGACACAGACCGAGAAGCCGCAACGAGCGGAACGACCGCGGCCACGGGACTGGCCGGGCTGCCCTCCTCGGGCCTTTAGAGCTCGGCCTCCCCGCGCGGCGCCGCCGCGGCACAGGCACGACAACGAGCACAGCTGAGCCGTCGCAGGCGGCCACGCTCCTGCTCGCAGGCCTCGCGTACGCGGAGCATTACGAAACGCGACAGCCAGCCCGCTGCCCGGATTTCCGTCGCGAGCTTCGAGGCGGAGCTTTCGTCTCCGCAGACATTTCGTCGTCGGCTGAAGTCGAAGCTTCGGCCAAGCGCCCTCGGCCGGCTCCGCCGCTCCTCGGCCAGCCTCGCGTCCGCCCGAAAGCTCACGAACGCCCCGCGGGCTCGCGTGTCTCCAGCCAGGGACGGCCGCCCACGCACGGGCACCCTGCCTTGCGCCGAGCAGCCCCGGATCGCTTTCGACCGAGTCGATGTTTTCAATGATTCGTCGCTCGATGCGGGGCTGCGAGATTTTCGCGAGTTTAACGCTCGAAATTTGGCTGAGGGATGATCCGATCTGAGAATGATTCAAGGTGTCAAGATAAAGTCGAAGAAATTGCAGTTTATAATAATTTGTATATCAATTGCGATGTAATTGCGGAAATTACACGACCGTTAAGCGAACTAGTATTTTGACTTTTATCACTTTATTGATCAAACTATATTTAACAGGGTGTCCAATGACTGGGAAAATCGGAAAATACCCGGGAATTTTGGATATATATATATAAAAAATATGATTTCTCTAAATTTCGCAAATAATGTTATCAAAAATCTCTATTACTCTATATTGATAAAAATACGACAGGAAAAATATATATGTTTCATAGATACGTGGGTTTTTATTAAAAAGTAGGAATTATTCTATCAAACATGGTAAAATTTAGTTTATTTCATTATTTGACAAGCCTGTTAGAGATTGTTGCAATGTTACAATGTCTTCGATTTTATTTAATTCATAAATAAATTGATTGTTCTTTCTTATAGATTTATTAAATAACCATGATTTTAATGTTAAAATAAATAACGAATAAAAATTTTGTTTCTACTTACATACCATCGTGTCTCCTGATTGTATGTAATGTAAAGAACCAAATTACTAAAACCGGGTAAAAGTAATTTTCGACCAGGAAATAACCGGGAATTTCATTTTCATCTTTCGCTGGACACCCTGTTTAAACAGTTGCAGTTGAATAATTATAAGAAGTTGAAATATTATAAGTCCATTTAATGATACCATAAGCCCGGCTCAATAAATTAAATATTTTTAAGAAACGTCAAATTGTGTTCGAGTTTGGTGTCAGTCTTGGCTAGTTCAACGTTACATCCATACCAGTTACAAAAAATTTTGTTTGAAAATTGTAATCCTTCTTCATAGCGATTGATATACTGACAGAAAAATGTTTGGCTCTACCAACTATATTAAATAGTTGTTGGAAATTGTTAAATAAACTACACATTTTGCTTAGAGCAGCTAAATTCTAGTTGAATTAACAATCGGCTAATTAAAAAAATAATTTACATAGTTGGCTCAACTATGGAGTATGGTTGGCCGTATTCAACTATGAATATAGTTGAGCCAACTATATGCTGGTTGTGCACACCATCATTTTTCTCGGTGTGCGTTACGTGTCGACTAAACAATTTTTCCGTTCGCTCTACTGTGACATTGTAAAATCGACATCGATCGAGGTAATCTTTGCTATGATTACTACGAGTCTTACAACGATTGCTATAAAAGACACACACCTGCACTCGGAATTGTTTTATTTTTAGGTCAACAATTGAAAAATTACTTCTTTGCTTAATTTGAGTACATATTTCTCGGTCCAAGAAAGATACTCCACAACAAAATCTCAAGATAGCTTTTATCGATCTTACCTTCGAATATTATTTTCAGAAATGTAACATTGTTCTTATACTAATACACTCTCAATAAAAAGAAAACCTAATATCTAATTCCATTCAAACGTAACTTAAAATTTCTGTCAATGTTCTGATTGATTTGAATCGATTGTTTACCTCAAATTGCCCCCCTACCCCCTGCCCACGTTTGTAAAATTATTTTCAGTCAACATTTCCTCCCATAAGACACTGACTATTTTATGATCATTTTTACGATACTCTTTCCTCGAAGCATAGTAAATTCAAGTCGCACTTGCCACCGAGCCGACCTGCTCGTTTACGAGATTGTTTATTGTTTACTCGCTGCAGTCGTTGTCGACGAAGTTTCAGCTAAGACGGTCTATCTACGGCCGCGCAGATGCACCGGGCCGCGATCCGCTGCGCGAGAACGATAGAGAGAGACAGGAACAGTCGACCCTTAGATATTGTAATTTGCCGCTTGTCATTGACTTGACGGGGGGAAAAAAGTAAACATTGAATCGATACAGGCCAGCCGCTTAACGACACACGGCTGACCAAAATGAGCCGCTGAGTCACGCGTAATGCGGCCATTCGATACCACTACGGATTAAGCGCGCTTTAAATAGGATGTAGTATGGATGGGTGGTTGGCAGTGAAAGTAAAAGTGGACTTTTTTTCAAGGCAATTCAAGTTTGATTACTTTTAAAATAAAGCTTTCAACGAAAATACATCGATGCCGCAATTGTTGGTCGAAAGTTGAATTCAAAATGTTAGAGTTGCGTTATTAATTGATGCGGTATTTAGATTGTTAAGACATCACTTCCGACGGAAAAAGATATTAAAGTCAAGTTTGTTCTGTGTGCGATAAAGATACTGAAATTCGTGTGGTCGTGGAAAAATTTTAAGCCAAAATGAATGTGGTTGTTTTTTCACGTGGATATTTTTATAGTTTGATTTTGAAATTATTAATGAAATAATGAAACAATGAATTGATAAGAAAGAAAAATAGAATTAACGAAGACAATAAAAAAAAAATGAGGTAATGAAATTTAGTGTCACAGAATACAATATCATTACCTGGAAGACAAAGAATTTCAAGTTTTTTTTACAAATTGTCCAATGTGCACGTGACTTGTCTACGGTTAGCAAGTGCTATATTGTTCACTTGATGCCGTGCTTATTGCGTGATTGTCGTTAGTGGAGAACGTTGAATGAAAAGAAATTTCATTATGAATGTTTAGCAAGTAATACCGCGGTGAAGCAGAGAAAATAGAGGACGTGGATTTTGAAGTTGGTAAACTTAATACAGTTCCGTTGGTGAGTACGTGCTGTCGATTCAGTCGTGTTTATCGACGCTCGAAAGTAATAAACAGATCCTCGGTGCGATATCACGTAATGATGAATAAATGATAAAAAATAGACGTTTGATCTTAATAAGGAAGTCGGGGCTTAGAGACAATTTTAAACAGCACATTACAGCGGCAATTTCATACGATTTCCAATTTACAAGAAATTTCACATTATTTCAAAATTCTAACGAAAATCGAAACCGACATTAAGTATATAGTTTCGCATGTGATATTTACGTGGATACATCTTTCGAAAGTAATATTAACGACACAGTCGCGTTGCAGTTTTATTTTTCACAGAAAAAAATATATTATTTATACATGTAGTAGAACTCCGTTAGTTCACCGACGTGATGTTCAAAGTAATTTTTTTCTTATTTACGAGAATTATGAAAAAAGGATAGTATTTGCAACTGTGGGTGCGAACGACGTAAGCAAATGTTAAATAATAAATATTTGGAGAAATGTTGCATCCGGCGGTTCCAAAATGAAGGAAAGTCCATCGAAACGCGACTTTACAATCTTAAATGTGTCGCCTTGTTTAATCAATATTGACTATAGAATACCAATACGTATCACTGTTCGAAGATGCTCATTGATGCGTCGGTTATTTAGAGTGCACTTGAAAATGTCTCAATATTTTCGTAAAATTAAAAGCATCTCGGTATTTTCAGTAGAGAATCCAAAAATCAACTTAAATTTTTTTTATTTAATTATTATATTATGAATAAAATAAATTGTGGAAACCGCCAACTTAACTGTGAATTTAACAGTTCTGCTTATTAACTGGGCGATTAAATTTCACGTAATTATAATAGTATTCATAACAATTATATTGATCGTAATGATGATTATCAATCGTGTTTACTGGAAATCGTTAGTTATTTGAATCTGTTACATAACGTCGTGTAATTACCATTCGTATCAACACCGGAATCAGCTACGACAGACATTTAGTTGACATTTTATTAATATCAAGATGGTCGCGAATAATTCGAACGCTCGTAGCTATTCGATCGATGCGGATAATTAGCATCGACTCTTGCCCAACGTTAGTCGCAGTATTAATTTCTACGGGAGGTGCCGGGCCGATGTTGCCAACCCTTCGGTACGTGACCAATGTAGCACATTAGAACATTATGAATGTAATATAATGTTACATGCCATACCAAATAATATATCGATTTATCTATCCCAACTGCTATCCGCGATTCAGTTATGGTTTCAAAATTATTGTTTACCGTTGAGTTTAACGGCTGCCGTTGATGCCAGCAATTTCATATTGATTCCCGCTGTTACAATTCCACTGGATTTTGACTTATCTCAAGGTACGTAATTTACTTTGAGGTGGAAATCAAACGACATTTGATTGCAACGACGTCAACGAGTATTCGCCAAATGTCCGACGTGGACATTGTGTTATTCAAATTATTTACCGCGCATTGACGTATCCGTTTTAATGTATATAACGATTCGCACAAATACAAAGGATCATCTCGTTGCGATTTTCGTTATATGGAATAAGACGCACTGAGAATATAAGAAAAATCTAATATTTGCGTTTCTTTGCTGTCAAACCGAAATCGAGGAAAGCGTATTCTTTAGAAGTTTATACTATAAGTGCTTTTCTGAAAAGGTTCTATTGGCTGAAAGAAAAGTTATTAAACTGAAAATATCATCCGTGTTGGATCAGTGAGATACTTTTTTCAGACAAAATATTATATTGTGTTTACAAAAGTCAGTGTTTGACTTTTCTGAGGTTTCACTCTTAAAAATAATTCACTTGAAGTAAGATGATTTTCACTTGCTTTTACTATAACTTTGTTTATAAAAATTAAAGATTTCCTTTTTTTATATATATGCTTAAAAAAAAAATATGTTAGTTTGAACATTATTTTATCAATTCAACACATTTGTTGATGTTGACTCAACATCAGAAAACCAAATGTTGCTCTAAATATATGTGAACTGAGCATTAATTTTTGAGCTAGCATAAAATGTTGTGTCTAATTTAAATTTTTAACATTACATTTCTTCAGTCATTGAATATTATAATTTTATTATAAAGTCTGCAAACACTTTTACTTCGCACCTTTATACAAAGTTTACCAATGATTGAACAGGATAACTCCAAGTGTAGTCCAAATAGTATTAAATTGAAATCAAGATGATAAACTGAAGATGTAAATCTTGCGAGGGGATCTGTAGTTAATCTTGTATTATACGGGTTTCACTTAGACGTCGGTAGAGCTTAAAAAAATGTCTGTCTTTGATGAAAGAAATCCATTTACTAGGAATGAATTGATTTTATATTTGATCAGAATTCTGTTCGTTCGTTCGAAATCAACTTACGATGAAAAATGTTGTTTAGTAAAAGTTTATTCAATTGATTAAAAGATAACAGAAACGAAATGCTTAACTTTCTTATATTAAATAATTTTTAAAACGTATAAATGAAATTCATCCAACATTGATCCACTTTCATTATATTGAAAAAACAACACGCAAAATTAGTAGAAAAATTAATATACTCCGTTTTCAAATTTTAAAATAATTATATACATCAATGGCAAAAAAATAGGTTAAGTGTAACGGTACAAAAACTACACGAAGGAAGCAAGTTGTTGGAAACAAATAAACCGTAAATTTTATTTGTTGAAATTTCTGATTGTTCAGCTGACGACGTAATTTTCATTGGCAAATGTTAATTATAAAAAGTAGCACGAAAAAGTGTAATTCGCGAACCTCTTTTTCCCCTCATTACGGGCGTAACTTTATCTCGTGCTATCGTATCTGTAATATAAAACGACACTTGAAGTGTGGCACAAGACATACACTTCGTACGCTGCTATGAGATATATAGTTAAAATAAACGCGATTCCGGTATTACGTTTTTATTTCAGCCCAGTAAAGTGCCAAATGGCCGGCAAACGAACGAGACGTCGTAAATTATAACGCAAAAAAAAATAATAATAAAAAAAACTGAACTCCGTGTTAACGTGTGACGTTTGCTTCTATTTTGTCCTATCCGCCGGATATCCGCGTTGCCGACGGAAAATACGCCGTTTTTGCATTATCAGTCTAACGCCTGGTTCATCAGAGATGCTAAATATTGTGGCGTTAATGTGGTTTATCCGACGCATTATACCGAGTCGGACGGCGCGTTATTTCGAGCCACGGCCAGGCGGCAATATATCGAACAATTTTATAAAGTTCATTTGCCGGGAACAACGCGCGATTTGAAATTAAAATGTGATCCGTTCGACGTGGGTATTATGTTCGCGAGATAATCGAGGCGCTCAAACGCGGAAACCGAAAACGACCGTAATGATCCCATAAAAAGGATAATTTAAGTGACATCGATTCCATCCGGGCGACGTCAGGCTCACCTATTAGTCATTGTATTGAGATTTGTACAGTTATTCGCCATAATTCAACGTTTTACAATTTCATAACGACGTGGACGCGCGGCGCGGTATTTTTCAAAACCGTTATAAAATCACTGACATTACACATGTCCGTAACTTGTTTGAAATAGGGATATGCGCGCGCTCCGCGTCTCACGAAATCACGCTTACGTGAGAACACCTGCGTTTTATGTCGCTTCGGCAATCAACACTCTTAATTTAACGTGACACCGGTGTCGATACATTCTCTTACAAAAGTCGCGTGACACGAGGAAGAAAGGAAAAAGAAAAAAAAATGGAGGGAAAAAAGAAAGAAGGGAACTATTGATGGATTTCGTGAATCGAAAGATCATCAATATTGTCACAGTGACCTTAAATTGAAATGTTTGTTTAATGTCATCCGCCGTTACTTAAACTTTAAACATGGAGAAAAACGTACGTCGAATTTTTACCCCTCAAATTTCAATAGACGCGTTTTTTATTGCAATATTTCTCAGTAGTTAAAAAGTGCCCCGAAAACAAATCAGGAAAAGTTTCGAAGGTCACGCAATTTATGGACAGTATATCCATTATTTTACTCATTTTTAAATTGATCAGTTCATACATCAGTATTTTGACTTGTAGAATACAATTTCTGAAATTTTAGGGAAAAATGCAATGTATGTTTTTCTCCGAGTAGCAGTCTTCGGCACATGCCCCGCCCTTTTGCATTTCCCGTCCGACCTAAGTTCGTCGCTCAAATACAATCGTACGAATGAACTCGGCTGATATTGGATCGATATCCGGAGATTAATTCGTGTTGTTTGTTTTATTTGTAACGAGCCGGGGGCGAGCAAGTTTGCCGTCCGGTCGAAGGAGATCCTGCGACTGTTTGGTGGTGTGCGTGCACACGAAGGCGCATTATAACGGAGACCTTTTTGCCGGGCGCGAGGTGCCACGCTCGCGCGATAGATGGCGGAGGGGGTGGGGGAGCGAACGCGGCAAATTTGATGACGTTGACTTTTTTTTCGCCATTCAGTCAAGATCGGCGAGCCGCGTGGGTGGCTCGGGTGGGTTGCTCGCTCGCTCGAGCGCGGCTCTCTGATTATTCCACGGCCCCGTCGAAAATCCTCGCGAGCGAATTTATATGCACCGAGGAGGAGCGCTTAAACGTTGCTGACCGAAATAATTTGCCTCGCGTTTTTATCCGCGGGATTACGCGACGCTCGCGTGGGCCGGAGGTCGTAACCCGGCGTTGGTTTTCGACCCGAGGCAATTTTTGTAAATTCAATTTTTGTACGGTGCAATTTCATAATTGTTTAGCCGTCGGGCAGTAGGACCTCCTGGAATCTCCGGAATCTCCGATTCACTTTCAGTATTGTTGGCAGTAAAAATCTCATTCTGCTCTAGGGAGCAAAAGCACGATTAGCGCATATAGTTTTAAACCTTTTTCACTTGAAAGACTTGAGACCACAATTAATTCTAATCTTCAGCACAAGGTTTTTACGTTTTATCATAAAAATTGTCCGAGAAAAGTGTCTTATTGTAAGACATTAGTATAATTTAAGAAATATTTTTTGCAAAGTCGATACTGTTTTTTCCAAATTACTTTAAATATATATAAGCTCTGGAAGTTGACCATTGACTCATTCTTCGAATATTTGTACAATGAAATTAACCTCCGAGGACAGTAAATTTAATGAGAGTATTGGAAGTCCATATCAAAGACGTCTAGTAAAATTAATGGACAAATATGGAAATAGCGTTGAAGTGATAGTTCAATTTCATGTATTTGGTCATTAATTTTAATACAAAGATACTTGGAATCGTATTTAATGGTCAACTTCTGCAAGATTGATGCAGAAAATTTAACAGCGTATTACTTCAATGTGATTTCAATATTTGTCCATTAATTTTGATAGATGTCTTAAAAACGGTCTTTGAGTACTGGCGTTAAATTTTATAACAATTTTAATATTAGAGTGACCTATTAATAGAAGCTGCTTTATGTACATAAAAATTTGATTCTTTAAGAAAGACTTTAAAGTATATGAGATCAATTAATAAAATAATTTTCTGGCAAAAGTCAAATTTAAGTTATGGTTAGAGGAAAATTCAAACAATAAGATTATTTAATGATTTATCAATTATTTTAAATAATATCACTTAAATTAAAACCGAAAATGTCAGACCGACTGGTCAAGTTCAGACCGAAATATAAAAATTCCATTTTATTGATAGTTTGTTGGTTTGGGTCAGATATAGAACCTCAACCTAGAACATAAAAATTGACGAAATTTCAAAGTTCGTATTCGAGAGCTACTTTTATGTTTTTTTGTCTTCTTTTGCTTTCCCAGTGATGGCAATATAGTACCTGAATCATTTTTGAGACTTTAATTTTTTCGCCACAGAAAATGCAAAGAAGTATGAAAATTCGATTTTTTCGATAGGTTGTTGGTTTGGGTCAGGAAATTTGATAAAATTTCGAAGTTCGTATTCCGGCTTTACTTTCATATAAATAATCAATCCTGTTTCATGATCAATCCTGATTCAATCAGGAGACAATAAATACAGTTTTTATTTTACAATAATTTGAATCACAACGTATATTCAGGTGCATCATAATTCAAATATTCTTACAAATGTAATCATATCGTATCCTAATCAACATGGAAATTCGTCCTTTGCCATAGAAATAAGTATGGTGGCCAAATACTGACAAGAATCTCATATTGAAAGTACACGAATTCTTGCTAATACAACGTGATTTTTCTTGCTCCATGATATTAAAAGAACAATACAGCGCGCCGTAGTTATTCCGTATTCAGTTTTGCCGTAAAGTAAAACGTAACATTCTTGGGAAGAAATTCGTCACTTTTAGAGTCGCATAAAGCACGGGTTATTAAAATTGTTTCACGATGAAGGAAGTTGGAATTCGTTAGCGAGCAACAACAACTGTTCGTGTTATTGTTACACTCCTTCGCCAAGGGTTAAAACAATGCAAAACTTGTTAGAGCGGATTCATAATAACGCACTCGTTACCCGATTACTCCTTAGCCGCACGTCAAAGGGTTGCCAACCACTTTGTGGAAATTGATTGCGCCGAAATCTTGGGGAATTATAATTTCGCGCCTAAATTTATGAGCACACTTGTTTCGTCCTAAAACCGGAAAGATTTGTATCTGCAAAGAGGGGGGGAGGGGGGGGGGGTGAAACAGTGTTGTAAAAATTGCACGAGGCATCTCTTTTTCGTGCTTTTTACTTTTACCCGCGATACAAATTTTATACCAATTGACGAGTTTCAATTCAAAGTGCGCGAAGAATGAAAATATGAAAAATGTAACATCGAGTTTATACACTTGATGGCGCGCCTCTACGATGGCATTAAAAATAACAATTGTTTGACAAAAACTTTCCTCGTCGTTGTCGTTTATTCATGCTTTCTTATCTCCCCCGTTTCCCCTCGTTACTCGCTTTGTTTCGACTCGCTCGCTCGAGGTTGTAAATCGCTGAATTTACAAGTTTGCGTAACTCCGCATTCCATTATAAATGTTTACATTAAACAACATTTAAAAAGACCCGCGCGTGTCTTTAACGCGCGTTACAATTTTATTGCACTCGAAGTGCACTCACGTCGCTGTCGCACTCATCAATCAGTCGAAGATTTTTCCACAAACACCATTTATCTTTGTGTTTGCCTTTCTAAGACTGTCCTCGAATTTATCGTTATTAGCCTTACCCCGGTGGCCGAACGTTCAGGGAGCGACATTTTTCGACCGGAATCACATTTTTTCGCAACGAGACATAATTTACGAAAACGTATAGGCGTATTATTCAAATTCTTCGAGGACCTGCGAGTGTTGGAAAAAAATAATGTTTTCGATAGCGACGCGTTCCTTATCGCGAGCCGACGCATAAAAAGCGCCCCCTATTGTATCAAACACTTCGCGCTGGATTGGTAAATTAAATTGACTTTTGCGTTAAGATCGAATTCTTCGTCGATTCCTATTATTAACTCACGTGGAAATTAGGGGCTCTTGCTAACACCCCCTTTTCATCCCCCTAACTTTCTTTGTTTCTCCTCGTTTTTTCTCCCCTCTCACTCCGACTTGGCCTAGTTTATCAATACAAGTAAAACAACTGCTTTCAACCAGCAGTCCGATGTTTCTTGAACCCAATTAGCCGCGAATACGACTGTTCCGTGTAAACCACCAAGTCGAGTAACAGAGACGCATTTATTTGCGTGCATTCCAGCAAATCGTTTATTTCGCACAAACATTTTTTGCCGCAGAAAAAACATCGGCGCGCACATACAGAGGCGCAACCGAAGTAAATTGACGGGCCGAGCTTGGACTGTTGAATGGCTTTATGCTGACTTCTTGTTCGCGCCGTTTTAATACTTAAGCGTCTTGTCTCCGGAGTCAAATTTACTCCGGGTCACCAGTCAGAGGCGAAGGAAATGAGATCAATACGTTATGAGTGAATTAATTCCAGCTAAATTGTCCCATTCGATCGCACTAGGCCGTAAATGTCGAGTACGACGCGGCTGCTTACAGGGTCGAAAAACAGGCGACGAGGAAATGACTTTAGTAACAGTACTCTTTGGCTTTTGTTACGCCGGGGAAAATTGTACTTGGACAAATTATTGTCGTGGAAAAGTGATACGCTCGTGCATAAAAAATGGTTACGAGGCGCAAATGGAATTTTAGTTTCAAATGAAAGGAGGCGTTGTCGCAACGGGCGAACTATAACTGCTTTTGTTGCCGTATTCAAAGTTTATTTTTATTTGATACGTTTTGCGACATACGTTTTAAAGGTAGTTTCATATAAAGTATAAAAAGTGCTGTAAATTGAAGTGATGCTTGAATTTTACGGAAGAAAATTTGAAAAATATTGAATGACGATAATGAATCTTAAATGAAAATCTAATTTATTTTAATACAAAAATTAAACATTGGAATGATGTTTGTTACGTAGTTGATGGAAACAACAATCTTCTTTTTCCTACTCGACTAAAAATATAAGTTGATAATTTATTTATTGTAAATTACAATTTGTAATACTTCTTCACGTATTTGTCATTTCAACTTGGGTAGATGAAAACAGATAAACACTTACTGGTGCGAGTCTGAAATTGAATTTTCAACGGTGCATGTTCGCCATTTTATTAATTCTAAAGTACTTAATAATCGCACTTTCAAACAATCAACTTCAATAATGGCTTCGGGGAATCGCCGGAGTTGCGCACGGCGAAGAAAGATTCATTTCAGGATATTGAAACAATGGACGTCATTTTCCTCGACTGATTGCTCAAAAATTCCCGTAATTAATCAAATTGGCGTTAAGTTTTCCTTGGGCCTGCGGATCCCAGCCAAGCGCGGGCTCGGATGAAAATTTACTTCTTATCTCCGACTAAGTGACGTGTGCAATAGGGTGTCCGTTATTTTTGCAAAGTGCGAATTTTTTCGGTCGCACCGCTCAAAAAGTTTTAGTTTGAAAACAAATTATTTTTCGTAATTTTTTCCGACTTTTTTTTTTTTAAAGAAAACACGTGCCCCCAGCAGTTTGAATTTTAAATGGGATTTAACGTGGGATTAGGTCTGGTTTACCATCAAAACGCCATAACATCACCAATTTTCAATGAAAAATTCTGGTATTCTTATGGTTTCAACATTGTTGAATTCAAATCTGAAATCATAATTGACATTTTCATTAATGACAGCTGTCAAAATCGCTATCAAAAGGGGGCAGTTCTGACCGAAATATGAAAAATCAATTTTTTCGATAGATTGTGCTAAGGGGTTACGCTTGAAAAAATCTCGAAAAATTGAAAATGTGCGAAAACACTTAGATGTGCTTAGATTCGATTAAATATTGATCCCTGCACCTCAGAGAGTGCGTAAGTAAAAACTTATAGTTCGAGTTCTGATCGAAATATGAAAATTCGCACTTTGCAAAAATAACGGACACCCTAGTGTGCAAAGAGATCATTTAAAAGTCTACGTACTTTATACGAAAAGAAAATATTCCGCCTTTTGAAGACTAAACTCGAGAAGAAGAGGGAAAGAAATATCTCCACTAATCTGGCTATATATAAAAGTTGCCAAACTTTAGCCATTAATATTGAGATTATTTTTAGTTCGCGATAAAGTTGCCGCGCGAAATAGTGTAAAAAAATAATTTTACAATTCAGCACGAGGAGATTTTCATTTTCCTTTTTCCTCTTTTTTTTCTTCTTTTTTTTTTTTTGTTTTTTGTCTGAAGTACATTATTTATGTTACGGTTTTACGACAAAATTTTTGTGAAAAAGTACCTCGTGTTTATGGAACGACACGTTTATTTTATTTGTTATTGTGTCTTGAAAGCAATTTCAGCATTGCAATGTTAATTTGCATGAAAATGTATGTTTTTACATCAGATACCGACGATATTTCACATCGTATTATTTCAAATGACATATATTATAATTGTTTTAATTAATTCGAAAATGGCGTGAACCATATGAACAGTGAATAAGCTGATAGCGGTATCTGTGTCTTGTAAAATGGTCAATTCTATTTGCATGTTAAACTTAATTCCGTAATCCTCGTTTTTCGAGCGAATTTCCTAACGCGAACGACGGTACATGTTGTTAAATTTTTCATTTGATTCTAGCTTTTCGCACATCGGCCGTTGGTTTATAAAACGAACGCAATGGAACGCACGAATTGAAATCTTTTCGATGACACGTTGCAATAGCGCACTGTGAAATGATCTTTTTCAATAACAAGTTTTCAATTAGGACTATTTTATTATCCAATATTGTCACTTAAATTGATCGACAATGCGGGATACTTCAGGGGAGTAACGGCTTAATAAACAACTGCATTCGGCGTTGTAACGTTTCCATAACATAATGACGTTTTTAATGAAATTCGCTGTTCGACAAAACTGATGGCCCCGTTTAACGGAATATTTTACTCGATTAACGCGGCGCATAATTATTTTGTTAAACGTACGAGCCTTAATTATGCAATATTTTATCCAATCAACTCGAGCAACGATTTGGGTTTCATTTCGTTTATTGAAATTTAATAACCTTTTACAGCTTTTCATGAAAATTGTTAAAACAAAATGTTACATTCTGATTCAAATTTGAAAAATCGCTTCTTTATTTTTTATGTTATATTGTCCACATAATTTGACATATATAATTAATATATAATGCAGTTTGACTATGTTGCAATTCAGAAGTTGAAATGCAATTTAAATTACATTTATTCGTAAAGTGCCATTTGCATTGCTTCCTGTTTTGACTTGTTAAAAAAATAATTGATAAATCAGCCGATGCAATTATTTATCTACCCTCAGCTAACACAAACAATGTGCGATAACGACGCCGCAATTTACGCAATAATCCAGAGAATTCTAACGTACTATTTTTCCCTCGCAGAATCGATAGCGCACGTTTCGTTACAAATTTGATTTGTACTTGGAGCAGAAAAAAGTAATGCTCGACGCACGTTAAACAATTGAAGATCTTTATAATCTTTTCCGAGTAAATTATACAATAATATTTTGCATGCACAATGCCGGCAATTCGTCGAAAATTATAAAACCAGTGAAAGATTGTACGCGCCCTTTTTTTCATCTGAATAACGCATTGGAAAGTCGATAAAATGGAACGTATAAGTTGCCAGCGAGCAACATGTGCCCATTCACCTGTATATATATTTTCGCCATGTACTGACGAGATCAAATTTTCACGTTATTTGTTCAGCTAAGCGGATTCCGTTCGAACTCTGTTGATTTTATTCTACGAAATAGTGGCAATATGATTACAAAGTCGAATTCGTAGAAAGTATTAATGGCGGAAGCGACGGCATTTTCGCGACTTCGACGGTCGATGTAAAATTCAGGTCGCCTGCATTGCTTATCGAGCTTTGAGGCATCTGAGGAACCGTCTAACTCAAATACACATTTAATAAGAAGCAAACATTTCGTTTTACTTGTATGACTAATTTAATTGCCGACTATTTATGCACCGGAGTATATTTTCTTCAACTTTGTTGAATACAAATGGAAATATAAGTGATTACAGGAGTTTTCTTTTTTTGGTCCAGTCTTGGTCGAGCTACTTGTTTTTCCTTTGGTCTACAAGCGAATAAATTGATTAAGGTCAAGGTGGAAGTCACGGAAAAGTGTATGTTTAATTTACAGTTTTGAACATTGCATTTTAAAATTGTGACACTTAGGAAATTTATTCATTTTGAGAAAATAGAATAGATACGATGAAATAAACATTTTTCTTCTAGAGTTGTGGGCAAAACATTAAAACATAGTTTATCGTTTAAAGTAGAATTAATGACGGATTTGGAAATTTTTCAAACTGCTATACCCCAGAATATTGTGATTTGAAACTAATGGTATCATATGTAAAATGCGGATTCCCGTATTTCCATCTATACTAAATGTTTAATTTTTTTGTGTGTGCTCCTCCTATTAAAATTCATCAGATAGGAAAACTACAATATTTCAATTCAAAATTCTAAATTTATCTTTTTTGATATTCGGGGAAATAAAATGTCTCATGTGCCTTCAACATTACTGTCTCGAATAACCTAATCCAGATATCCTTAAAACTTTGTCAAAAAAAAGTACATAAATATCGCGACAAATTTCGTCCGAATTTCTTGAGATTCTTTCGATCTCAACATCGTCCAAGACCGTTCTCCTTACAAGCGATATGAAAATTAACAACAAAACGTCGGCGAGATAAAATACGACTAGCGAACAACGAAACCTCGGCCTGGAGGGGGCAGGAGGGGTAGGGAAACGGTCGAAAAAAGATGGCGAGGAGATAAACAAAGGTATAAAAGTTTTTTTCGACCTTAATGTCGGCAGGGTCTGGCGGAGGAGGACACTTGTCGAATGTGCCGAGGAGCGCAAATGGGGATGAGTCAGAAGTGTAGGTGGTCCGTGACAAAAGTGACGGCAGATTATGGGCCGCCGCTTTTTTGCCGCCTGCGTTCTTCTTCTCGGAAATTATATCCTCGAAAGCTTTTTTCTTGTTTGGCGCCGAAAATGGCAATCTTATCGAAGAGCCGGTTGTTGCATCAACTTAAAGAGATTGATGACCTTTTATCGATAGCGCGCACCTCGCGGCAAGCTCCCGGCCTTGTTGTTACACAAAAGCCAAGCCACTCGATCTCGTCCGATAAAATCGTACCGAATGCATCCATTTGATACGACCGTTTCTCCCGAATCAATACTGCGGTAAACTGTTCGATTCTGAAAGTGGTTTAAGAGTTATTAAAAGATAAGATAACCATCGGCTTGGGTCTTCCTCGCTGGATCAATCGCACTTTGTTTTCGCATCGTATTTTATTAGTTGAGCGGATGGTAATTAATTTGGCAACTTGTGCACGTGATTTATTGCAGCGTTATGTTTACCGGGCGGACTATTCCTTTGTTAACTTTGCCGTTTGACGGGGAATTTGAATTATTTAAGGTCGACTTGAGTCTTCATCGTAAGTTGTTAGCGTGCATATACTTCTTGCTGATGGGCGTGCGCTTAATTAAAATCGTACGTATCTTGTAAATTCTATTTTGTTGGTAACGTCAGAATTGTTTTGGACGATTTTGATATATGTTAGCTTCAAAACATTGTTGAAAACTGTAAGAAACAGGAGCTCGCAGGGTTCAGAGATAATTTTGTTATGGAAGTTTCTCATTTTACTCTTTAAAATTCAAATTGAAATTTTTTATTGTAACTGTATTTGGTTTACTGCATTTTTTAGGTATCAATTATTTGACGATTTAACCGATGTTTAGAAGATTTTTGTTACATTCTATAAAATGGAATTAAAATCGTTGATAACAAATTACATGTAAACAATAATTCCTGGTTTACGAAATATTAGTCGAACGAAGTATTTATTTGTCAGCACTGCAAACTTTAACAATAATTTATGAACATTTTATAATGTTTGTATCAACGGATGGATGGTACCTTCTGACCCGAAGGATATGTGCTTTATCATTGAAATAGGTTTATTATCAAATTACAAAGTAAAAGTAATTAATTTTAAACAATGTAAAAACCTTTGTTCTTACTCGAGCAAATTAGGTGAAGATAATAGTTCTTTGAAAAAGATTCGGTCTCGCGAAAATACTTACGCGTAAAACTTTTCATATTTAAAAATTATCATTATTATTACATTTATTATTATTGTAATAATTCCATTATATGACTGAAGAATTATTTCAATTTGTTTCTTTAAGAAGAATGAATATTTCAAACATAATACACAATGTGAATGTACAGTAAACAAATATGTTTTTATATTTTCGAGACTTTTATACCTGGTATAAAGAAAGTTTTTTTTATTATAATTCTACTCTATAAAACTGAATATTCTTAGAAATTTCATAACACTCCGCAAGCAAAGATCATAATACCACCATAGTGATATATATATTACTCAGAGAAAAAATTGTAAGTGCAATTAAATTTTATTTATCCAATAACAAAACTTTAATTTATTTATATTAACATATGATTTAATTATAGAGTGACCACCAAACAGGATACTTGATCCGAAGAAATTGAGACAAACTTATGTAAACACTGGTTTGTGTCTTTTTTTCTCCGAGTCAACTGTCCTTTTTGGTGGCAACTGTTTAATTACAATTAACAAATTTTTATTCAAGTGAACATATTTTATTTGAAAATTGCTTGTAAAAATATATTTCTTTTTCAATTCTAAACATCGTATACAGCAATCGGATTTCAAAGAGAATGTTTTTTATTGTATTTACAAGCGGATTTCATTAACATAACCTAATAAATCTTCATATCTGATAACAATTTAGCTTTTATCGGATTACATCTCGACAGAATAAGAAAAATTAAATAAATTGATAAGGAAAGTTTACGAAATTAATTAAACGGTTTGGAAATTAAATAAAACGAAATGTGCATTTTGGTGTCATTTATAATGCCACCGAACTTTTATACCTAAGTAATCAATACAAAACGGTTCACTCCGAAAACTGTATCCAACAAAATGAATGAGAGCGCGATAGGGATCGGATAACAAATTTAATAAAAAGGAAAGTTTTTATTATCGAAATTAAAACTAATATATATTTGTGGTATCCGTTTATTAATAAAAACGTTCAAAAGGTTATAAATTTGATTGATTTTCGATTGATAGAATATTTTTAAGAACTACTTTTTTAAATTTTCCTTTCCACTGAACTGTACCAAAGCTATATACGTATAAAACAACAAAGTGACGTAAAAAACCAGGGAGTGAATACGATATTTTTTAGATTATATGTACACTGTTAATTTGTGACATTCACAGTTGCATAAATGATGCATTTTTGTATTTTGATTATTATTTCGACAAATATCATAAAAGCATTGTGTTAGGAAATGATTTTAGATGGAATTATGCATTCCAATTCTAATCGGACTTTCTAAAATTTCTGCTATTGTGTTTTTCGTTTTCGCGTAGAAAAATTATAAGCAAGGTAGAATAAATATATAGGAGTCGGTTCAATATACAAAAGTATTTTTCTTTTTTATAAGTCACATTTAATATACAGAACCCGTGAAGCAATACTTCGTAAAATCAAATATTAAAGATGAGATAAAAATGACGTTTTCATTAAAATGTATTTTTATATATATATTTTTTTTCTTTTTAAATCAAGTGAATGGTACCATAGTTGAAGCAATGAAATCAAAATAGAAATGTCGTTCACTGATGGACGATATTGTTTTTATGTATATCATAAAATAAACCACTTTTTTATGATTTTGTTTATGAATCATTCCTCGCACATTGCAGTAAATAATATTTTATAATTGAATTACTGTGTTTCAAATCCAACGTTCCAATTAACGGCTACTAAGAAAATATTGATATTGACTGGAAATTATTTTTCGCGATAGAAAAGGGAAAAGAGGATTTACACCTGTTTTTGAAATAAGTATTTGGTGGATCAGCAAGTTTAAAGATTGAGCTCAGTATGAATATCTACTTAGTGTTGTATATTCACCCAGCAGCAGCAATTTTCTACCTCAAGCAATGCGCGATTAAGGGCTTTCAATTAAGGGTTCTTGATTTATTTTATTCTCTCTGAGAAAATAAGTACACATTTCCTTGGAATTAGCAATGCGGCGAGCAATTTAAGTAGCTGGTTTGGGTAATTCTTAAGATCAGCAAATTTACGTTGAATTATAAAAATTGTTGCTCGAAATTGAAAGAATTAATGGCAAATATGTATAATTATAGAAAATCAACAAAAATATACAATAAACAATATTATATTTACACGACAACTTGAAATTCTAAGTTACACAACAATAAAAATTGTGTACTTTAAAAAATTAGCATTTGTGACAAATGCTTCTTACTTGTGACAAATAGAGTCTTCTTACGACAGGGTGTCAAAAATTTGAAAAACCGCGACAACTCAAGACAACGTCATTGAACTTCATATGTGGTTAAGGAAAAAAATATACGACATAATTATATACAATAATTTACAAAATCTATTTTCATCATAATTTTTTATGGTTGTTTAAATTTCCTGAGTATCTTTACGTATTCCAGGAACTGTAAAATATTAGAGTTGGAAGAAAAGTAAAAGAAATCTTTGGAAAACCTGGAAAAGTCAGGGAAATTGGTTCCTCAATTATTTTGGCCATCCTGTCACAATGAGTAGTTCTATATTCGTATTAGATTAAAATTATCATTACTTTGATCAAACAGCTTTAAAACAAAAAGAGATTCGCTTTGTGCCAAAGCCAATCTCTTCCTCCGAATACAATAATCTTTTCGATCAATATTTAAAACTTAATTTGCCTTTTCACGGGTGGGGAAAAAAATTGTCTCACTACAATGCAACCGTTTCGAATGTCTAACTCGCCAATCGATGTTTCATTACAACACATTGAAGCGCTGTTATAAAAAAGACTCCTGTTTTCTTCGTCAACCTCGTACACAATCTCATTCACTTCAATATTTAATATTGTTTAATTTCAATTCCACTTTTATCCTCGCGACTTTTAATCATCGCTTAACTTCGCCATCATCCCTCTTCTCCTACAATATTACACCAATAATATTACACCTTGCTCAACAGCAAGTGCAGTAGTTATAAGACATACTTTCCACTGCGACCCGCCTTCGCTTCATACTTTGTAACAAGTCGCGATACTTGAAAACTTGTTAAACGATTATTAGAAAATACTTGGCTGCGACGAAATGACCTATTAATGGCACAATTAAAAGTCAACCTACTGCAATTTCCCCCACGCATACTCTCATCGTCAAATGCTAATTCGGAGAAAGACCCCGAGCGCATTTTCGCTGACGTTCTCAGCTCAATTAGACCACGCGCTTCGTTATTCAGTGGCCGATGCATGCAGCGAACTTGATGAAAGCTTAAGGAGCCGGCCAGGGGTAGGGGGTGATATTTTCAGACCGTTTAACGTGGCGGGTTTTAAGGGAACGGCGAATACGGTGAATGGTCGTCGGAATCGACGAGCAGATGGCGAGGCGTGAAAAGGCGCTGCGAAAAATAGGGACGTGGAAAAGCGGGGCAGGAAAGCACTGGCACCGCGGGGCTCAGCGACAGCGACGCCGAGATCGGCGCATGCCCGTTGCCAGCATGTCCTGGAGACTTATTGATTAACGATCGGTATGTATATATGCCCGAGGTACCGTGCCCGCGGCGTACGACCCTGCCTCACAATGTGACTGACCGCACGAGCTACGCGTTGCCTTACCGGCGCTGCTGTCTTCGCGCTCGCTTACGCCACGGCGCTTTATTAATCCTTAACTGCCGAGCGCTTAATCACCCTTGCCGATCAACGCGCGCTTACGTCGACTTCGTCAGTAGCCGACGATTCCGCTGTCGGTCCGTTTTCACGTCCAGGCGATTGCAGAGTCGTCGAGACTAGTGCCACCGTTTTCACTTTTTTTTAGAAACATTTTTCCCCTCATGTTCCCCCTAGTCATTTCGCGATTCTCCTTCCTATATATAATTTTATAATAAATGTAGTATTATATTTTAGTATAACAATACATTTATAATGTATCAATATTATATATAAAATATGATATATATAGCCTATTATCCTCGTTTAAAATTCTTGCATCTCTCCCTTCCTCCAAATATTATACTTGTTGAAGGGGGGGGGGGGGTACATTGATATTTTCAGTATATCTACATTTTTCATAACTGCTTGCAGTTATAGTATTTATATTTTTTTTATTGGTGTATAGATATAAAATAATTTTTAACGTTGAGTTGCGTTTTTTATGCGAATGAAGTTTGCCACGAAGTATCCAATTTAAAGCTCGCGGTACTTGTTAAATAAATTTTTGACACGCATCGTGTTTAGTCGTCGTTTTACACTTAGAATTCGTGTGACTTAAACAGTATTTCAAAAAAACATTGATAAAAATACACAAATATAATTTTAAGAAAAAGGGAGTGATACTTCTATTAGAATTGCGTTTACTTTCAAGTATAAATAGATTTTTATCCTTATATTGTAAATACAATATGATTAGTTTTGTTGGTCCAACAAAAAGTTTCTTTTCATGTGTACTTATATAACAAACATTTCTATTTTATTTTTAGTAACGCAGTAAATCGTAAAACGTCGATATATATCATTTTCCGAGTATTGTCGGGCTGGCACGTGGAATCAGTTTGATTAGATTTATTGAAAGTTGGATTTGTGAGTTTTACTTTAATCAGACATGAGTCCGAGGGTTTAAAAGTATCGTGAATATAGTACAGGGTAGTCAAGTTATTCTAATTTTTATTAAAAAGTAAACAGATATAAAATGGGACTTGATATTTCGGTTTACTCGAATTTAGGGTGCAATTTTTTCGTACATGTGAAGAAAAATGTTATGTAATTTTAGCACAAGTTATGTTAAAATTATCAAAATTTATGTAAATCCAACAATTACGTAAAAAATTCTAACATAAATTCTGTTGGAGTAACATAACATTTTATCGTAGTTAACATTTTGCATATTAAAATATAAAAAAAAGATGATTAGCGAAGAGATTTTTTCTGTTATCTAAATGTTAGATGTTTTGCATTTTAATATAAAATTATTTAAAACAGTTAAATTCAATTATATTATAAAAAATATATTAATTTTTTTCATCAGTTATTTGGTGTGCTTAATTTGTTGAAAAAGTTGTTTTTTAATTATTTATAACAATTGTACGTTGTCTAATTTATAAAGATACATAATTATAAAAAAGAAAAGAATACTAATGTAAAGAAAAATAAGGAACAAAAGAGGGTTGTAAATGAGGGATTTAAGACGAAGAACAAGTGACATTGGTACAATAGCAAATGTTTGCATTTCATATTTTCATGTTTGGGGCTTGCTAATTTTTAGAATATACAATGTATAATTCCGTTGCAAAAAGAAATTTCTCAAACGTAGCAAATGAGTTTCACAAGGAGATATCAAAGACAACTTCTATTTCTGCATAATTTTATTTTTTATTAATATTATGTTTGTGAAGCAATTAGAGGTATTAAAGCCATTAAAGGCTATTAATGTCAATTATTGTAACGCCGTGAAATTACTGGCATATTCTTGCCGTAAGAAGATCAATATTTATGTGATTCTGTCTGTTTATTTAATTTAACATAAAATCTATCATATTATTACAAATTTGAAAAAATTGAACTGGTCAAAATAAGTTTAAAGATTTCTGCATAAATACTTTCTAAAGTTAATTGTAATTCGATTAAATTACAAATATTGCATTGATTCAATAGTTATGTTGATTTACGTTCAACTCTAAAATGTATACTGTTTATTTATTATTCATTGTTACATGTACTATTTTAGAAACAAATAAATTAAATTCTATAACAATTCACTAATAATTAATTAAATAATAAGTAATTAAATTTATAACATGGCATACTACGTGGTAATAATATTTCATATTTATCCTGACCGATTTTGACGTTCAACTTAATCATTTAATATAGTTACAATTTGATATTAATAAATTATATCTGCGTGAATGTAATTTATTAATATCTTCATTATAGGTTAATGCGATTTGTAATTTTGCGAAATTCACGATTCCATGAACTGCCACTAAATTTGTAAGAAATTTGAGCACTCGGTCGAAAAGCTCTAATTACAACAAAATGTGGCTTTGCTGTAAATTATCAACAACCTCGTGATGGGAGCATTATGCAAATCCCAAATCCAAATATAATTTGCAATCAATTTATTGCAACGTTCACTTTTTTCCGTCGGAGATGGCAGCGGGCGAGCGTTAACTTTATTGTTTTGTTTATTAACGAAAACATGACGTTTGGATAGCTTTATATGTTGGCTAAAAACACCTACGCGTCCCCACTCTTCAGTTAACATTTTTCAAAGTGGGAGTAGGGTCGAATAAAGTAGAAAATTTATTTAGGGGTATCCTGTGAGTTAGATCTTCAATGAAATTGACAGATTTATTGATAAATTTACTAATAAAAATTATTAAAAACCTTTTTCGATTGTTTACGATCGATTTGAGTTAACAAGCTGGTAATATTAAAAATATGCAAATGTTTTAGTGACCTAAAATTCGAATAAAATTTATTTCTCTGAATCTTCGGCACTTTATACCCTAAACTGAAAAAAGAACTTGCGATGGTTTAATATTGATCGTCTGTAATAGGTCATCACATTTGACAATAGATTTTTTTTATTTTATTTCGTTTTAGAGTATAACGGTAGGTCGAATTTGTATGTGTATATAAAATGCTATCAAATTAGATTCATAGTTATTTATACCACGTATCTGGATTTCAGAACGAAAAAGAAAATTATTTTTCACTCGCAAAAAAGTCGATTTAAAAAAAATTTACTTTTTATTACTGGATGTTTTGACTCTTTCATGGATGTATATGTTTAATTCAATATGATAGTTATCGTTTTTGTCGTCTAGATAAAGTTGCTCGCGCGGAGCTCGGGTTCAATCTAGTGATCATGAAAAAAAAAAGTGTATATAATATATGAAAGGTGTCTCCAGAATTGAAACAAAAGTCAATTGACTCTTGTCATGTAAAATTGTTCGAGTTGCTAACCATATTTTATATACTAGGAGTGCAGTTATAGTGTACCGGAAGTGAATTGAGAGAACCTTTGTCACGTTTCCGGAAAGGTCGCAACATTGATTTTGTGCGATCAAAGCTTTTTTAGTTAACACATTACGTTATTTGTACGCTTTGGCATTTCGATTACATCACGTCCTGTTTTTCTATTTATTCGTATTTCGAAACGCGCGTTTTAATCAAATCTGAAACACAATAATTAAAAAGAAAAAGTAGAATTAAATGACAAAAATGTTACACCAAACATAATTCACTTTTTTGATCGCAAGTTTTTATGTCACACAGTGCAGTGTTCAAGTAAAAAATAAAGTAAAGTAACGAGAGCAGAGCAGAGCAGAAGAAAAATGCGCTCCAAGCCGTCAATCAAAGTATGAAAAATGACGAGAAAGCAAAGAAATAAAGTTTGTCAAAGAAATGTTACTGACCGCGAAATGCTAAATTATCGCGAAAGCCAAAGAAGATGATAAGACAGGTTTCTAACGTGGTCGTTTTCTTTGCGCCAGTGTGATTACCGAGCTTCGTATCACGGACGCCTCTAATTTCCATTAAAGTTAATTAAAAAACGTCGACGCTTCGGAAATTGGCGACGAATTCGCGCAAGGCGGGAGCTCGCGAAAGCGGTCGGCCGCGAATTCCACGAATTCGTAGCCTGGCGTTAATTAAGTTGACGCGGGATTTCGAAAACCGGCAATCAAAGGGGGCCGAAAAGCGACCGGCGAAGTCGGAAAAGTGGAAAGAAAACGGCGAGAAAAGGCGGCTCGCAATCGTCTTGAGTGGAAATGAAGCGATCGTCTGAAATTACGCGAGAAGGGCCTTTGGCTTGGTGCTCTCATTTGAAATTACCCGCTTCGGCCGCGCTTCTCCGTGTGAACGACCGCGACCACCAGGAAATCCGCCGCCGCCTGATATATAAGGTGGACGTTTCGCTTGACTTGTAATCTGTGTGCGCCATGTACACTGAATTATTATACCTACCTTCAGCCACTTTAGAACACGATTTCTTCTCTCTTATTTGAAAATTATTCGATATCGTTAATTGCGCCTCGAATATTACCGGTCGGGAGATTATGCTTATCGATTATTCCGATGCAAAAGATACCGCGAATTGTTTGCCGTTTGAACTCAACAAATCCAATGGAATTTCATCAAAACGCATCGCTGTTATCGATGGGAAGAATCGCATTATTTATATTAATCCTCATGATCGCATTATTCATATTTATTTTCGCGTTTGAACCAAAAAGAATGATTTAATCGTAAGGGATCAGTCAATATAATTCAGTTTGAAATATAAATTCAATTTGCTGATTTGATTTGTGTGAATTATTGCCCGCTTCGGTTATAAATCATGAAACATTACTGACGTCAAGCGTTGGTATTTCTGAGTTTCAGACGATGTTACCAAAATTGAAAAAAAATGATAATTTAAATAATAATTGGAAGCGGTATACGTAAAAAATAATTAATTACAGTTGATTTATAGTGAAATCTTAGGACAGTTATTTTTTCAAATATAAATTCCTGACATTAATCATTGAAGTTCATTTTAAGAATATTTTGAGTATAAACTGTTGAAAAAATGTCTTGAAAATATTCTTTGTGGTCGGTAAAGAGGGGAACTAAAATTCGCGATATACATTTTATTTATACATTTCTATATGTATTCTATATGCGTTTTTATACTTTAAGATGTAAAGCTTTTTTTTTTTTAATACAAGTGTATAAATTTAGTTGTGTTCAAATATAAATTTATGAATAACAATTAAATCAAAATTGATATTTTATAAAAAATATCAATGATATATTTCATCAATGATAAATTCCTGAGATTAATTAATTGAAATGGTCGACTGGGCGATTAACTGGTTGAATACAGTCATTACCCATAAATTGATTGGATTATATATGAGGTCATTCGATTAGTTCTTTTGCCCCTTTTTTACAAATCTATTAATACATTCGTAACTAATAAATATAATTGGTAATAAGTTTGTGATTTCATTGTATTATTTTCAATATCTGTCTAGAAAAAATCATCACTTTACATATGATATCTAATGAAAAACGTATTATTAAAAGTTTTCAAATGAACTTTCAACGAACTGTAATACACATGATTGATAAAAAAAAGAGAGTAAAAAATAAAACATACAAGCCCGTAATGACGGCATGAAATAATAATTAGTTTAAGATAATTACATTACAGGGTGAGTTCAAGAGCGAATGACCTCTTAAGACAATAGGGTGTCTAGTGGGTGTGAAAAACATGGAAAGTGGGAATTTCACGGGGTACTTAAAATCTATGAGAAACTTACGGTAAACTACGGGGTTATTTTTTATATATATTCATAATTTATGGATTAACTCAGAAAAATTGAAGAAGTTAAATCAGCCGATTTTCAGTTAGATTTACTGATTTTTCCAGTTATGCCAGCAGAAAATCTGTTCGTTACCGGGTAAAAACTGATACTAGATAAAATTTTTCTCAATGTAAATGAAAATTTTTTTTTAATTTTCCTCAAACATTTTCTCTTAAAATTAAGAATACATGCACTCTAACAATATTAGTAATACAATAAAATCTTGAACAGCGAAGGACAAATATTTTGGATTAACAGAAAGCTCGAAACTTGCAAACGCTACTGAGAGGTCAATAAAGATATTGGTCAATCAATAACAGCATTTCCTTCAGTATTATTCATAGCGATGAGAATTGAAATTTTCTGTCTGAGCAAATGTGAATGTGGTAAAAATATTATTATATTCTTATTTACACATTAGTCGTAAAACACCAATACACGCAATATTTCATCGAAGTTGACCGTAACATATTTATCGTCGTTGAAAAACTCTCCAGCTCGAAAAGCTCTCCATCAACATCGTACTTTAATTTTGGTGAAAATAATAGAAGGCTTGTAGGCCAACTGAAACTAGTTATGCGTCTGAATTTAGGCGAGTGTTTCACGACCTTGACCTTGGCTTTCGCTAATGACAAGTGATACTTTGTTGAAGCGCGGAAACAAAAAAACGTTTAACAATGGAAATTCCGTGTTAACGTGAACTTGGAAACGCGCCTCAGCGGAAGGACCTTTTGTCGTTGAATTATTTCCGTCGGCAGGTACGATTATGGCCCGAATACGGCAGCGAGAACGAAGGTCTTGGTTCACGGCATCGTATTTTTCCGAATCGAATGTACCCGATTGCGACCTCAGCACGCAACTCGTCGGTTGGCCTTCGATCATAATTTCCAATGCCGCTGAAACTGATCACCAATCGTGCAGCGAAACAGCCAATTTTCACGTAGACAAAATAAACAGGAAATCATGAGCAATCGACCCTCGTAAGATAATTCAATCGCAGTATTGACTGTCATGCAAGGTACATCCTATGCTGAAAAAGTTTGGCCGTGATTACGATTAAGAGTTTACAACAAGGACATTTTAGCTGTAATCCGTTATTTACAAATCGATACTAAAAAGTTGTTACAGGGTGTCCACTGTACAGAAAAACAGGGAAATGTAATCCCCTAAATGTAGTCAGCCATCAACATTGCAAAGAGGAGTTCTTGGAAAAATTGCAAAAAATTAAAAGTTTAAACAATTTTTGGTTTTAAAAGTAGAACTTTGTATATTTTCATAAGATATAACGAATTATTTATAATTCACGAGTATAAAACCTAAATATTGTATTTGAATTTAAAAACTAGTATTATTCGTAAACTTATACGTAATTTGAAACATATTATTAAAAATAAAAGCCCACGTGATTGATGAGCGACGCGTCAGAAGCAGGTTTCTTCGTTACCGTCTATTAAATCCAATAGATGCTACTACAAGTTGTTGCGTCGTATGCACCGAATGTCTCACTCGACCGACATGCGGCTTGAAATGTACAAATTATGCGGCGAGGATTAATAATCAGTCATTTCAAGTTAGGTCCCAATTTGATAATCATCCAGCCCTCGCCAAATTCAGGATTGCCGCTTTTCCATAAAGTTTGAGAAGTACAGCTGGAATAAATTACATTCTTTTTTAGCAGTTCAGTATGAAATAAGTAACGAGTGGTTTCTCTGCGTCGGACAGAAAATGGGATTGATGAGTAACAAAAATGTAAATAAATAAAATGAATAATAATATAAATCAAGTATATTGCTGTTTTGTCAAATATAATTAAGTTGTACCAATGAAAGTGTTTTAGTTCTACTGTTGCATAATGTATAGTTGCGGTAGTTTCACTGACAAAAGTAATTAGTGAAAGTAATAACTATTTAAATTATTCTAGTATCGACTGTTAGTATTAAATTAGTAAACGGTTCTATTTGGTTTTCACGATGAATACCTTCAGATGCAATAGCTTTAATTACGGCTGCCATAGTCATATTTTCACTAGGAAGATTTAATTAGCTGAAGAACTTTCTTTTCGCGTCATAAAACAAATTATAAAATCTTATTGGCAGTCCTGGACTTGTATAAAACGTTAAGTTTCGGGCCGCTTTGACGAAAAGTTACTTTTGGGAATGAACTGAATTTAAAGTTTGGTTACCCCCTACTCGGCGAAAAAGGCATTAACTTCGCTTTAATTGGCACCACCTGTTAAGTTTTTATGCGATTCACTTAAGGGACTTTCAAACGTAACAAGTTATTGCTCTTTTCGAATCAATTGTCCAACTTTTAAATTGAATTAAATGCGACCTGTTAAAACTTGTTGATAATAATTAGTAATTAATAGATTAGAACGGCTGCATTTTTTTTTTTTTTTTTTTTTTTTAGTCGGAATTATTAACGGAAAAAGAATTGTTTGTGTGTGATGTTCACACAGTTAATTTTTCAAATAAAAAACTTTTTCCGCATTGCGTTATTTGTTTTTGAAATTGAATGCTAGAGCAATAACAATCCTGTTGTGGTTATTCATCAGCTGGCTGAATCACGTGCGCATCGGATAATGCTGTAATGAAAATAGTGTTTGATTAATGAAACTAAATATTTGTTTATTATCAACCGGAATTTCAATTATTATCATGGAATAACGATGAAACTAATGCGATTGAGGATTATTATTTCCATCGGATTATTAATGAATATAATAACAACTACATTGCAATATGTATGAGGAAGACGTTTTAAAGAATTACTTATTGCTGGTCAAATTATTCAAATTATGCATTAAATTACTTATTGCTGTTGTCATTATGCCAAATTCTTTATGAAAACCTTTTCATTAATTTTCTCACTTTTCTAATTTCTAATAATTCAAATATATAATAATTGTTGTATACTAATAAATAATTATTGTATATTGCATTAATTTTCATAAATTCGAAATTCTTGTTCAAACGTCTTATCAAAATCTACTCTACCGACGTTTCTGAACAAACAACTGTCAAACTTTCAGACGCCATCAACAAACTCGGCGAAATGTCACCGCGCAAGTTTCAAATTACGTTCGTTTTCTTTCAAATTCGTCGTAACATCAATATCTATCAGTTTCCAACTATTTTTGGTGTCGTCGGTAGAATAAAAGAATGACTTGGCAAAGTTAAATGTTGCAAAACGTTGATTTCTTTGATGAAACGAGTTCTAAAAGCATAAGAAATTTTCGTGACATCAACGACGGTTCTTCAAATCCAGACCACGGGAAATAACATTTGTCACTTTCATTATACAAATCAAGGGAAGTAATTGTTCGTAAACAACAACATAAACCTAATACCTAGCCAGAATTGCGTACGCGCAGATACTGCGAAATAACGTCCACCCTCTTCCCCAGCGTCAAGCAGCAATCGTCCGGTATCTCGAATTCCATGGCAATAATACAATTTATCCCGTAATTACCGCGAGAATCTGAAACGTCAGTCACCTAATCCCCGCAACTGAACGGCAAATCTTTTAACGATGTCGAGCGAACGTTTCTCTTATTCGCCACTGACATAAAAATTCTCATAAAAAGATAAACTCGAAGAAATGAATTATAACGCTGTCTGTTATGCGGAGAAAAACTGAAAGCAATTTCTTTTTCCCTGTAAAATTTGAAATCATTGAAATTTGCGAGTTTATTAACCACTGAATTTTGTGATTGTAGGAAGATGGATGGAAAAAATGTGCAGACCTAGAAATACTTTGGTCATTAAAAGGAGACTCAGACTTTATCAAGGATGCGGTAAGGTAAGAAATAATATATTCTAGTAGAAATAGCAGAATTTGACGTGGCTTTACTGAGAAAAATTTTTCTCATCGGGGATGGATCAGTAAAACGTTCCTTGCCAGAGCCATGTCAGATTTTATTAAGATATGTGAAATTATTTATACGATGTATTTTCTAATTAATTACGTAACTATTTATGCGATTCGCTTTTGTTAAAGAAAATATCGAACGTAATGCGGACGTTGAAGCACAATTTTTCCGCCTTTGTAGGTCAATAGACTATTTTGCAAACTCTCTTTGGCATAATCTTTAGACCTTAAATTCCATCGCGAATGCACTTCAATTTTGAATCGTATCCACGGAAATGCAGATGTTTTGCTTAACATATGTATGTAAGTTCGAAAGTTTCTAAGAGACAGATTCAAATTCAAATTAGTCTCACAGTGCAGGGTCTAAACTTACGTATTCGTGAATAAACAAAATGTGTCTCTCGAGATGGTACCCCTATTATGTCTAATTCGTCTTTTAAGCATTTTAATGGTATATATAAACCTAAGTTGAGAAAACTATGATTTGAAAAATATCTTTTGCGTCACCAAAATAAATTTCATGTGTGAATCGAAAAGCACAATTAATTTCTATCTTGACGTTGACAATAAACTTAGATGATTCATTGAATTATTTATTATAATCAGTGAGATCAGCTATATTTCGGTCACATGTATATATGAAGATGATTTAAAAAATTGTCTCATTACTCATTACGTGCTGACGTAGTTAAACAAAAAAACGTATTTATATATAAACTACTTTTTCAATTAACAAATACTTCAACTTGAAAATCAATTTTTCGTTCGTTTCACGTGAAATTGGTAATTTTTCTCTTCATTAGTTAAGACGGCGCAGCATCAGACGTTTTCAGATAATTGGTTCATCAAGTAATACAATCTATCGATTTGTTTCTTAAGAAACTGCATAAAGTAATCGATACTTGGTAAAATAAACCACATTACAATTACTTCTCACAATCATTCACGTCCGACTTCAATTAATCCAACTACGCTCTCAAAGCATAGAAAATTCGTTCAATCATATATCAATCTCAAAGAAGTTAATTAACTCAATTAACAATGCATAATGACATTTGTATTTCACAAAAGACATATTTCCTAACGCACGAAATTCCCTTAACATTCTAATTTCGCGATATTGAACTATCGGCAACGTCGTAAACAAAAAAAATCGAGCGAGAAAACAGAAGCGCGGTAGCGTCGTGTTTCGTCGAAAATAATTGCCGGGAAACTCGAGCGAATCCCCTCGGAGAAAACGAGGCGGCCCAAATGAAGACGGCGTCCGAGATCGGGGAGCCGGCCGATAAGATCGACGGCTATTTACGCGCTGGCGTGGTCGCACGGTGTCGCACACCGAGCGGATTCGGCCGAGCCGGTCGAACTAACCTGACATAACCATCGAGCCCGTAACGCGGCCAGACCCGGCCCCGAGCCGCGTTACCTATTCTCGCCAGCGCGCCGCAGACGGAGAAACACGAAGAGGAAGCGAAGCCCCCGTGAACGGATAAACGCAAACAAGCGCCGTCCGTGTCGCTCCTTCTTTTTCGCCCGTTGTTTCTCACTTGCCATGCGCGTTCTTTCATGCACGTCCTAATACAAGTAGTGGACGTTTTGCTAAACACTTTTCTGCAACCCGTTTCACAAAAGCTTCGGGCCAAACCTTACGTAAGTCCACGTGAGAGAGATAATCATATTATAACTTGAATTATCCATGAAATTGTTGTTAAAAAGTATTTTAATTGCATGAAGGGGAAATTTGGTGTGCTAGGAATATGTTTGTGTTTGTGCATCAACGGATTGTTGTCAATTATTGTGCTTCGTGCAAATTTTTATTTGTTAAGTTAATATTTCAAAATGTTTCAGTATATTATTACAGTATTTTTAATATATAGAATCATCTGGGGATATTTTAATACATTTTACTTGGAACATTTTGTCTTATTAAGGTGATTTTTCAAGTTATTATCACTAGATTATTGTTTTTTTAAATAACTTTGTTAAAATTAATAATTATGCAAAATATAACCCAGCAAATGTATCACTCTGGGAGAATGTTTTTTATTTTCGAAAAGTTCATTCTTTTCTTTTGTTCCGATGCAGAAACTGTCAAAAGTTTTGAGATGGAAAAAAATGCTTCGGCAGTTTCACAGGCCACAATTATTTAAGAAATTGCAATTTTTAAGGCTCAAAGCATTCTTCCATTGTCAAACATTTGCTGGGTTATATTTAAAAGTTTTAATTTTATATTTAGAAATTGTAATTTGAAAAGACACTAACCCCGTGGCACCAGAACTGAGGAACCACCTTAATGTCTAAAGATTTGTAGCACATTTCCGAAATATCTGTACTACTTCTGGAAATCCGGTAAGTTTCGGAAATGTGTTACAAAGTTTTCCAAGTTTCAGGCGTGACAAAAAATACAAATCACTTTTTTACGTAAACTTATTTCACTTCGACACTTTTCGTTTCACAAGAAAAAAGTAATACTTATCTTTCGAAATGTTACAGTTTCATTCGAAGAAACACGTTTCTAAGAAATGACATGTTTTTGGGAATTTCTTTACTCATTTTCTGCACATGTGGTTTGAAATGATATGATGTCTCATGTCGATAATGAATCGTGTCTAATTTTCGTCACAAAAGACTTTTCTGTTCAATCACTTCGTGTCTCATTCTTAAATGAAATCTGTTTTTTGTTTTACAAATGACATTATAATTATAGTTTCACATTTTCCAATGTCATTTTAATAATTAATTTTTTGGGATATTTCAAAGAATATGCAGGAAAAATGTTTTAAAATCAAGAACTCATTCAAAGTGGAACGTTGAATATTAAAACAATAACGTAATTTCGATCGAACGACGAAGCGTACTTGATTTAATAATAAATACTCGTTTTTTAACATTTACTATTTTATCGAATAGGTTTGTTAAAATTATGATATTGTTTTAACATTCAGCGTTTTGTTTGGAATGTATTTTTGTTGTACTGACTTTTTTTTCGCACTATATTTTGTTAATATTACCATTTAAATAAGTGTTTGAAATATTTTTTGCTTCGTCGAACTACGCTCGACCAGAAAAGTGGAATACAAATGCCAATGTTTTAAAGTGATTGTCAGTGAAATATCGATTAGCTCGTTGTTAGAAATGTCTGCCAAACGACTAGTGTTTTGTTTACATTTTTATTACGCTCGAACGAACGTTGCTTCGGCGAACGAGGATTTTCAACCGGTTGCGAAAGGTCAGAGCGAGTCATTTCGTACGGGAAATGAACGATTATTCGTGAATGAAATCGAAAATATTGCGTGCAATATTACGGAGCATAAATATTGTGCACGAATACAAATGTTTAATTTTTTTTTTTTTTTTTTTTTTTTTTCACAAAAGAATTCAAAGGACTGCATTGAAATTGAACCATAAAAAGTCGAGGGGAGGAAATTTTCAGTGCCGCGTTTTTTTATGCAAAAAATATCGCTTCCATAAGCAAACGATACAACGAACGCATGCAATATATTTTCATTACTGTAACAAACATCATCAGTTCATGCACTTGAAATTTTCAACATTTATCAATAAATGAAATTGAAATCAGATACGTTCGACCGCGTATAAAAATTTACCTTTTTATTTTGCAACAGTGATATTGAAAATTACCGTTTTTTATGTAAAAAATTTTTTATCTTCAATTTCAGTATGCTTTACCATGTGAAATTTGATTTTATTTTCGAATAATGATAAATTTCAAGCATATATTGATTCTTATAAGTCAATCCGCAACGATTTGTATTGCCCCGATTCAACTTTTCTGCCCGCAATATCAGTTTGACACAAAATTTCTCCGTTCCTTTCTTTTTTCTTTTCTCTAATTTTCGTAACAATCATCCTCAAAACTAACAGTAACAAACGCACCGGACAAACGCGTGCGTTTGAATGGAGATGTAATTTTTTGGAAAGTTAATACGCACGGCTTCATAAAAACATGATAAGGTCTACTAATTCTTTTGTGTACAAACAGAGCTTTCAATTTTAACGATCTCTGTCCCCCCGTACATTCACGTATAAAAATGACCTGTAATTCATATTCGCTTCTGACATTGAAATCCCGAAAAGCGTTTTCACAATGATAAATAGATATTATAACTTGATTTAAATATCGCATGAATATTTATCGTTATCGAAGGCGCGTATTATTATCGTCGAGCAAAAAACGCACAATTCGTCACGTTCGTTTTACATCAGACCGTTCTAAGAAAGCCCGATCATTGACCGCCGACTCGAACCGCCACGAAAAATTCACCGCGTTGCCGGGCGACGGGCAATCGTTCGGAAAGCGTGAGCGCGAAATAAAAAAGCCTCGGCCGCGAGGCTCTAATTCGCGGGATTTTCCCCGCAGCAAGAAACTCGGCCGCGAAACCGCCGGTTTTATTAGCGATACCTCGGGCTCGGATGAAAAGAATTTCGCCGGGGGGGAAAAAAAGGGCGAGGGCGAAAAACGCGGGGGATTTTCGCCCGCGCGCTTTTAACGACGGAACGCGTTGCGAGGCGAACGACGAGCCGGGGGCCGTAAAAACGCTCTCGCCGCGAGCAGCGAATGGTGTAAACAAACGTCGAAGCCGAAATGGTAAATTGACGATGCGTGCGAGGGAAAAGGAGCGAGCGCGAGAGAGGAGGACGGAGGAAGGGCCGAGCGGGCCGATGGATAGACGAATAGATAGATAAAGACAGAAGGAAGGAGAAGGAAAGACGGTCGGGGATAGTGGGGGGGGGGGGGGGCGGGCCAAGCCGCCCGTGGGGGGCCTGTGTGCTGTGGGGGAAAGGAAGCGCACGGGGAGGAGCGGCATCGCAGACGACGCGCAAAAAGGGCGCGCCCGCGGTGGTGGCTCCTCGGACCAAGGCGCGCGTGGCCGCCACCAGGGGGCAAGAAGGCCACCGCGACCGCACAGGGAAGCTCGACGACCCGCGCTACGGTGACGCGCGGCGGTACGACTCTGTCGCGTGCGGCGG
>JABFOV010000286.1:0-43715 GCA_022817685.1 Aradophagus sp. ZL-2020
CTCGGCGAATTGTGCGCTCAAAGCGAAATTTCATCGACGACGATCGAAAAGCCCGAAACGAGAGTTAGATATACAGGGAGCAAACATCGGACCTGGGACATTGTTCTCCAGTCATCGCGATGCCTGGAACTGTTTGCTCAGCTTCCGATCGAGAGCGAGCGCCATTGTCCGCGAATCCGCCCGATCGACGACGAAATGTTTCTTGCGGAACCTTCCTCCGCTACGGGATTACGGCCCTCCTTTTGCAAGTGAAACGCATCTTCATTATCCTCCGTTCGCTCGCATTCCCGCAAACAAGATCGGGTCACTCGAATCGGACTGCTTCAATCGGGCTCCTGTGACAAGCGTAAATACGAGCATCTGCTGGGCCCGAATTCTCGCAACTAATGAAATTAAAGGATTAGGTTTTGTTGGTTTAGGCTCGACATTGTTGGAATATTATTTTTCAACGAATTTTTCGCCACTGAAGTGATGTATTTATCTACTGCTGAATTTATCCGTCGATATGATCGTCCGACTTGCAATAAAAGTAACCGAATTTTGTAAATAGTAATAAATGTGAGTAAACAGTATTTGACAAATTTAATAAGTGACGGTAAATATATTTATAAAAGTGAAATACTGTTTCAGATATTAGAGATAAATAGAAAAGGCACTTGTATATGGAATCATAAACAAGAAATCTTTAACGTTCTTATTTGTTAGCTAATGATGTTACAATACTCTTTTTGATTTAAAAATATTCTTACATTATCCATTTCTGATAAAAACAGTTTGACTAAAATAATGTTAGAATAATATACATGTAATAATAACTAAGTTTTTTAGTTATTCATGGTTAAATTCAAATTTGAACTTTATAAAATGTTCACGAATTCTCGTTTATTCAAAGCTTCCATTTGAATCGAAACATTTTAACGAAGCAACATCGCCCGTTGCCTTCTTTCCCTCAATTTTCTTCGTCACTTCTTGGCGTTATATTGTTTTTAACCTCTCGTGCCCCGACGGTTGCGCCGTTATTGAATGGAAGGCATACCGTGGCGTTCGAAAATCCTTTCGCACGGATCGAACGATTACAATTGCGAGTTTCGCTTTTATGCGTTGTAAAGCTCGGCGCGATATTAAGACGTTTGGTTGCCGCCGCGCAGCATTTCGTTATTTACTCGGGAGGCGAGCGCGTGTACAAAGAGCTCGGGGATGTGTTTTAGACGAGCATTCGGGATCGTCTTTTCTGACTTATAGATGTATTGTGCCGGCGCCGTTCAGGGATCCCCGTGATTTACCGGCGCCGGATTGCCTCGGCTATGATGTATGTCCTACAATTTCGCGGACGCTTGATTTCAACGAGAAAATTATTGTTTGTCAATTCCGTTTGAACGGTAATAAAGCTCTGCATTTATTTGTTTTACGTGAATTATGGCGCCGATCAATTGAATATCGACGGGAATCACCTGGAAATTCGCATATTTATTTCCCCCCAACGAAAAAACGAATTCCATAATGCCACGAGTTTGAGTTAGCGTTTTTTCTATGTATTTTTTCAATTTTTTTTCACTTTTTTACGACACCAAGTAATTGCTTTATCATTTCTGAGTGTTTCGCTTGTTTCTTTTCTTCGGCGTTTGTTTATTGATAATATTCGCTCGCCAATAAACGCGGCCGATAAAACCGCAAAAAGTCGAGAGCGGCGCGCCGGTTAAAACAAATAGATCCTTCGTGTGAAATAATTGCCGGATGCAAATATGGCAAAATAAATAGACAAAGTGGCGATAATATCTTTTAAGATCAAATTTATCAACATCAAACGCAATAATCTTTGTATAAATAATTCGTCGGCTCGCAAGCGTAAGCACGTATTTATGTGAGTTTTAAGTCTTTGTCTGACTCGAATGCAATTTATTTCGCGCGAATTACTTGTTTAGCAAAATTTCGCAGATTTCTCCGGCGACGTGGGTGCCTTGTTATTGATCGAAAGAGTGCTTTCTTCAGGGCAAAGCGCGATGTATAATTTATGAAACGCTGCCAGCCGCGATGCATTTACGAGTTATTAAAACAAATGATCAAACGGAATTGACAATTATCGCGTAATTGCACGCGCAATTAGAGGGCCGAGTTTTCCGGAATTTTTCAGTTCGTCAGAGAGACGCACGAAATGCTCGAGAATCGCCCGAAAACCCGGCCGAATGATGTAATGAAAGATCAACAGTCGACGAGAGTGTTTAAGTATACTTATAAAATACTCCTTTACCTCGGAAAGAATCGTTCACCAACCGCCGGCAAACAAATAAATACTCGATCGAAACAGGTGTAGCCTTTTTTTACACGCCGATTGATTCGTCGTAAAATCAAATTCGATTGAGTCGTTGAATCGCGTAAATTTACTCCAACATTTCGACTCTAGTTTATGGATCGCGGGAAACTATTTGGCTTTAAATTTCAATAAAGCTGCTAACATAAGACTAGATAATTTCGCGAAATTATTAACAAAGATTATTTAGTATGGAAATGTATTGTGGCATGTAAAAGTATATTCTGGAACTTTACATTAATTTAAATAATTTATTACACTGAGAAAACAAAGTAGTAAAACTAGCAAAAATGACATCGATCGTCGTCACATCTACAACGATCGCTGTAAAATTTACGCCGATGACGTAATGTTTACGGCGATCGCTGTAGATTTGACTACGATCGCCGTAAATATTACTACTTCGTTTTCTCAGTGTAGTAATGTATTCTTTATACGTTCACAATTTAATAATTGTACTTAATTTAAAAGCCATTTGCGATTAATTGTTTTGCTTATTTTATAAATTCAAAGTTATTACTCATAAATTGTATGAATTCGTTTTATAAAGCTATCAACTATTTTGATCTGAAGTTTACAAGTAACAAATCTTATTAAACAATCATATAAAACAGAATTAATCAAACAATAAACAATTTTCAGGAGCATATAAAATAACCTCACGTAGAATAACTATGTAAACCTTGTATAGAACAACTAATTTTTTTTCTTCAAATTGATTCGAGTAAAATGTAATCGAATTAATTTGTTTAATTTGTTCTTTCTGCAATAATTTTCTGAATTATTTCTAAATTTCACAATATTCTTTTAATTGAATGAAATAATATTGAAATAACTTCTTCAAAATGTTACATACATTGCACAAAGATTTGAATGAAACTCATTTAGTCTAGCCCTTTTCAATTCAACGCGTTGTTTTCCACCGGTATATTTTTATTATTATAAAACAAAATATAGTGAAAATAAATGGATATGCTATAAAACCAACATCGAACGAGGCAAAATTAACAATAAATGTCACTGAATATACCAGACAGAAACCATCAAAAGTAAAGAGTTAACGAGCTGTCGTATGATTGAGCTGAGGCTTCATGCTTCATAAAGGGTTGAACTTAAATACCCGGCATTAAAATTATAGGCCATTTACCTCATACGATTTTATACTTTACGAAAGCAACGATTAAATAAACAAGCGAAGCAAAGAAATAAGAATACGGGCGAAAAATGAGAGCGCTGCTGAATTTCTTGCAGTGCAAAAGGACGAAAGCTAAATGTCACAGTGGCATTTTTCTCCAGCCAGTTAACGGCAACATTACGGCAACATTTCCGAGCGGCGGTACGTATGCGCACGAATTTACGGCAGGCTCTCGCATTTTCCCTTTACCCTTTGCCGTACTTCGCAGCGGTCTGACAGCGCTCGGTGCCGTCGGGTAAACAAGAAATTACTTCCAGAACACGGGCTCTCGCGTGAATTGTCCCGGAGTATCGGCAGAGCGTGGATCCTGAATAAACAGCGAACTCTATTTATGTCTGGGCGCCGCGCGCGGAAACACCGGATCGCCCGGACCGAAAGCTGAGTAAATACCGTAACACGGATTTTATTTAGCTAAGAATAAGCTGCGCTTAATACGCGAGGCATCCGCCGTTGAGATGCGACAACCGATTCGGGGGCGGAAGACGGAAGGGGCGAAGGGAGAGAGCGCTGGAAGAAAAATGCGCGGAAACAAAAACGAGCGAGGCGAAACGCGGGCAATGGATTCACGTCGCGGTGGAACCAAAGTGATTGAGCGGAAAATTGCGAGCGATGGATGAAAATGGACAAAAATTCGGATTGACGAGACGCCGGAGAAGATTGTCAACTAATCGGTGAGAAGCGGATTTCTCACGCTTCAAATGCTCAGTAAAATGAAATGTATTAACAATATAATGTAATACCGATATTAGGTTCATATATGTCTTATATATTATTGATATGTTGTTGGTATATAGACTAGATGTAAGTCACACCTAGTTAACTTATTGTAATATCGCCATCATTGTTAATGTGTAATGTTGGTATGTTAAATAGAGAAGTTAAATGATTTGAACATAAAATTAAAGAACGATAAAGAATTCAGCGGAAAAGGTTTTCAATTTCACTAAATTTTATGATTTTCTTAGAAATTTCACTTGGATTAGAACCATAATTCTTGCTCAATCGGAGTTAATTTTTATACGATTTTATTGTCATTTCGAAAAGTTTCGACGTGTTGTTATTGATCATCATTTTTAAGTGAGTCTAAATTTTTCGTGAACTCTTTTTCTACACACGTTTTTATGATTCATAATGAAAATCGTGTTTCAAAATAAGAATTCCATTTCAAATTATTATTCGTGGTTTTGTGTTAATGTCAGATTTAGACTCCGAAATCGGATTATTGAAATTCTCCGAAGTATTACTTGATTATGAAGGAGCTGTAACAAAAACGTATAACTAAAAGCGTCCAGACGTATTGATTTTGACAGTTTTTGGAAACTTAAATTATAAATTATGCGGACGTACCGACTCTTTTCCATTATTCAAGAAACACTAATATTTAAATTACAGTTGTCAATTAGAGTCTAGTTGTTAAAGTGTTTTCGCATATAGAAAACAGACAATGATTCGTCACCATCCGTTCGTTTATAGTTGCTAACATTTATTTTACTTTGTTGCGTGGATTGCAAATAAAAGCTTTTTTAATTTGCAATATAAACTTTTTCAATCGAGAAAGCTCTATCTTTGGCTAAAACAAAAAATAACGTAGAAATTTCGTAAGTGTAATAAATACAAAATTCACAAAAAAGAATCAATCTCTATTTGAATTTTTTTTTAAATGCACAGGAAATTGACTTTTGAGTGTGTTTGAATATTTTACATGTTTGTTACAAAAAGAAATAGAACAATAACGTTTTAATTGTGTTTGTGAGGTCCGTCTTATCATATAAACACGTTGTGAAAACGAGTTTCTTATAATAAAGTACATTAATCTAAAATTCTAAATAAATTTGCAACGTTTCAAAAACGTTAGACTTGAGAACTATATTTCATTTTAAATTTAGTAAAAAATAGTTGTTTTACAACACAATTTCCTTGTTAAGTATTCCGTCATTCTGCTTAACACCTTATCATAACGTCCGAAAGCAAATATTTCGCCTAGACACGTATTATGTCATCCGAATATTTACAACTTATATGGAATTCGGCATGACAACCTCGACAAGAGGGATGCCCATTTCCGGCGATTATCGTGGCTCGCGATGCATTGAATACCGAGGAAATGCCCATTAATTTCAATGCGTTATCGGACGTTAACACTCGGAACTTCCTCGACGTATCTTGGAGTTCGGGGCCGGGACGGGCCGGCTAATGGACTCTCTTGTTTCGACATCCTGCGCCCGGGTCGCAGTCACGAGCGGCCGATTCATCTCGCTTTTCACGCGGCTTTTCGCCGGAGTTCGGTCTCGTTTTCCGATTTACGCACGCGCCCCGAAAACCGTCGCGTAGACAATTAACGACTTTGTAATGAGGATGCTTAGACGCGTCCGAGATAATGGCATTGAAATTCAAACGAGGAGGGGTTGTCCCTGCTATCAGACGATACGGAAAATTACGAGGTCTTTTCAGTGTCAGGAGATAAATCGCGGTAAGTTTATGGCCCAATAATTAAGACTTCTTTTTTTGGAAAACAAGTTTTTATATTAAATAATCTTAAGTCAGTTCGCTTCGAATACAAATTATATAATGTAACAGGAAATTTACGTTCCTTTTTTCAATGTATTTAAATTTAAATTTTAAAAACCAAGCTGCCTTTGAAGATAGAAAATAAAATCATTGTAATTAAAGATTAAAATGAAACACAAATTACTTTGCATGTCATTTATAAGTAAATTCAACGTAAAAAAATTAAAATTTCAAAATAATAAAACGATGAAAATCGCGGACATTCTACTTATTTTGAAAAGCTTTTTAAATGAATTATTTCAAGTTCATTAAATTCCACATACATTTTGCATATATTTTGCCAAAGGACTGATAAATTGTTGATGAATCGTTTATTTTGTAATTCAGTATTGTATTTTGAATGTTATTACACTAATAATAACTGAATCATTTAATTGCGAAAATATACTAATGAATGTACATTTGTCATGTAACTGAACACAAATTGAAGAAAACGATGTTTTTCATATGCTATACATTTTAAACAAAAGAATACGAAAATGATAAGTGTAAAACTGAAAACTTAAATCAAAAATGAGTTATTTACTTTGTGTACAAATGCGTTACGATTATAAATAACCATTAATACCAAACTTGGATCATATATGTTTCATAACCACAGCCTGCTATATAAATATTCATGAAAGCTGAAGTAATTTGCTTTTACAATAATGAGTCGCATAATATTGTTATTCAAAATGTAACAAATTTGATTTACATTTTAAATTAGTTTGATATATAATGTGTTTATTGTGTGTAAATTTTGCAAATGGCTTTAAATAATTTCAATACGTAAAGCGAGTGTTGTTGTTAAGGTACGAGAAAATAAAAGCAAGAACCGAGTCAGCGCTCTTGTTTTTCGTTACATTAATTTTCATATGAAAAACATGAAAATACGTCGTGTCGCACTCCAATAAAATCCAAACGAAAATTGAAATAACGTCTATTAATAATTCTGCGAATTTTGTAACTGTGACATTAAAACGGTCGAAAACTCATGCTATCGATTTCATGTTTCATTGATATTTATGCACCATTTATTATCTCCATAATTGATAATTATTTATCAGTGGTTTTAAAATTTTAATTATAATGTTATATAATAGAAAATCAGCATAAAAGCTGAAATTCAGTTACAGTTGCAATATATATTGAAAAATATGTTATCAATATTAAAATTTCTGCAAGTTTATTTATGTACAGCATAAGATGAATATACTAAAATTAATAAACATGATATTTAATTAAATAAAATAATTAATCTGAATTTGAAAAAAGATTAAGAAAACGTTTTTAGACAATGACAATTATCAAATTAATTTTGTTATTGTATGCCGCATTTATATTACATATTCAAGAAAAGTAAAACAATACTACGAAAAAGTACAAAAACTCTTCGTAATTATACATTTATTTACTTTTATATACTTATTAATTATATTTTATAATTTCTCGTAGTAATATTTTTCGACGTAAGACCACAATTATCGCTGAAAAGTAACAAAAATTGTTAGGCCGAAAATTGTGAGAGGGAGAAAGGCGACATGTCGTAGTCACGTACGTGGTTCGCGGCCGATAAAAAGGCGAATTTGCGAGCGAACGAACGCTGCCCGATGGCGATTTATGGGCCCTTCGCTGGCCGATGTTCATTGACCGTCGTGGCTCGCGAAACGGTCGACCGGCGGGATATTAATCGCGAGATTACATCGACCTGAACGATTTTTGCGCTAGAGCATTCTCGTGCGCGCCAAAAAACGAACGCAAATTAGGAAAAGCAACAAGCAAGGTAATGACGAATGGCCTGCGCGGCATCCGCCGCTCGATATTGTCGTCGGACTCGCATTTACATTTCGCCCTTTACGTTCGTGACGCTTTTTGTTCGGCAAAAAGAATGGGGCACGACCGTTTAAGTGGATCGGCATCGGTTGTGGGAAATCATAAGTTACGTTTTTACATCACTTCTTTGTAAATTTTGCATTGCAAATACGAAGAACAGAATGTCGCAATATACATTTGAAACGTGGAAAAATGAAGTTGAAAACTATTGCTTTGCTTTTGAATAATAAAAATTGTGTTTCTTGATTGAAATGAACGATTACATCACGTTGCTTCTATTTAAATTGTTTTGAATTCAACAATAAAAGAAATTTAATATAGAAAATAATACGTGTATGATCACAACAATTATAACCGTAATAAATTTCACTTAATGATTGTTACTTTTGCAGGCTCATAATCAGATGAACTCTATCATAATCTCGAGACATACAATTAACATTGAAAATGAAACTCAAACTACTTACAATCGACGCACCGAAATACTGATTTCCAACGAAGAATAAACAAAATATCAGATCCTTAATGCTTCAATCTCATCTCATGGCGTCCATTTTTTTTGTATCCTGTACAGGTATCGCTGGGAAGAATAGCGATCGCGCAATTCCAGCAAGGCTGCGCATTATCCTGCAACAAACACAACCATAACTGCCGATTTGAATATCGAATAATTGAATTCATCGAGCTCATAATCCTATTCAGCAAATCTCAAACACGGAGCGGGTTCTCGGGATTGCTTCGTACGCGTCATCGACAGATAAGAATCGCATCAGGCTAATGCATATCGAAACAACTATTTCAGCCGCTAATCCAGCCTATTACATCAAAAGGAGCCTTTTATTAATTCCACGTGGGTTAAAGTGACTCATTACATCATGATGTTCCGCGGTACGATATTAGTCTCCGGTATAAATGAATCGCAGATAACTGATCGGCAATGGCATCGGCACGGTGAAAGGGGAGGGGTGGAAGAGGTTTTGAAGAAAAAAAGAGGGTCGAAGAAGTGCGCTTCGGGAACGGAGACATCGGTCAGACGCGAGGCCAAGGATTTGCCGAAGGTGAACGTGCGCGAAGAATTGCGCGTCGAAGAGGGCCACGCAAAATGACCAAAAAGCGGTCAGACGTTGGCGGATGGGATTGGAATACGGACAGGAAATAAGAGCTTCAGGAAAGACGGTGCTCGCGGAATTCGAAAAAATGCTTTTGATGTGCCCCTGGCGAGGGCCAATTGACGTCCGAGCCTGTTTGATTCAAAAGGCAAACAATCAGCACTTTCTTGCGCCAATTCCGCAAGTCTACATAATTCTTAGAGTACGAAAACGAACGCTGCGAATGGTGAAAGTGAATTTGTTTTATCTTTTCAACGCTTTTGTTTCAAGCCTTTGCAGTCAGATGTCGAGGAATTTGAATTTTCTATCGTTTGTTTGCTTGTATATATATATATATATATTTTTTTTTTTTTTTGAATATTGCGAGTCAAATTGTGAAGGACAATTTTGTGATTAGAGGGAATCATGGAAGTTTGATGAGAGTGTAAAAAATTCAGTATCTGTTTTTTGCGAAGAAAAAAGCTTTAGAGATATGGTATTAGTATGACTTTATTCAACTGTTTGTACATTCATAACATGCCAAGCAATTTGAATTATTTCACTTTCCGTTTTACTCTTAATTATTAATTGCAAATAGACGATTTCGATATTCAAATCCAAAATTTAATAGACAAAATATGCTGATGCACCATTGTTTGATTATAATTACATTTCTAGAAACTATTTGAAGTGAAAAATTATGTTTAATTAATTAATCGACAGATAACTTAATCTAATAGCAAATTTGTTTATACCCGTAACCTGCAATTTTCATGTATAATATCCCTGCCTTATTAATTTTTAACCCTCTAAATGCAATCGTTTCGAACAAGCGACGAAAACTTTCTTTCAATTTTAATTTAATGAACTTTGACATTTCTCAATTCCTTAAAAACATAACTCACGTCCATCGAAGAATAAATTGCCGGAGAAAAAACTTTTCTCTAAATTGCTTCTTCTGAAGAATCTAAATACTTGATCAAATATTGCAACAAAATTTCTGTCCTAACAATTACCATCAATAAATCACGCATTATGATCGCAGTTGAATACCCGTTAAACGGCGCTACACACTGCTGTCGGCGAAGAAGTCGCGATGGATGGAGTTAGAGTCGAGTGTCAATTGTCTCGCGAAGCAAGAGGAAAACAATGCCGGCTCGAGTAATGATTGCGCGAGGCGACTTGTACTTGAAACCTCGATGAGAGCGACTAATGTGCGCCAGAGATATGCGCGTCAATCAAGGTTTAAAGCTTGCGCGAGCCGCGTCTTTCGAGCGCCGCGGACGAGCGAGTCGCACATTTGGCGACGTCACGGTGCATTGTGCCACGGCGTTCGAGGCATTTGTAAATTGTTTAGAGTCGCGCGCCGCTGATATTAATAACGATGCGGACGATTGTTCGCGCCGTAACTAAATAGACGCGCGTTAAAAAACCCAGGGAATTCATGCAACGACGCCGATACACGCGCCTCGCTCGATGAATAATTGGAAAACGTTTGGCGGAAGGAATTTCGCCATCCTTTCTCCGCTGTTTGATGCGAAACGCGAGAGGCCGATGACGTTAGAACTTGCGTAACGTCACTTCAAAACAATCCAAACTATTTTCGAAGGAAATAAATCGTCGCGAAAATTACCCATTGAGTTAAGTTGGAAGTCTTTGAAGACGTCTGCATAATTCGTTCAGCTTTGTCAAGTGGGTGTGCTTTGTACAATAAGAAAACGAATTTGTGACGTGACACTTGTTTTTTATGCACGGGAAAATAAAAATCTTCACTTTTAATAGAAAACCAGTTTTCAGGTAATATTCCTGAACCTCTAAAATTGGTTTGTCCAAGTGATAATTTTCTTGACTCAAATAAACTTCATTTTAAATGAACTCAAGTACGTATTCAAAAATCTACAGTTGAACTAGAAGAACATTAAATCAACTTTTGATTTCATGGACTTGGTTTACTAAACGACTTTTGGTTGAGAAGTTGAGTTTTTAAGTCAGCAAAAAGTGTACGTAATTTCAATTAATTTTGACAAGCCGTTCTCGAGATATCGCGGTTGCCGTAATGCAGCCGTGCAGTACCTGTTCTGAAGAAGCTTACGAAAGTTGATTTTAATTGGAACGACTTATTTCAAAGAACAATCTCAAGTTGTAATACACAAAGAGTGAACGAACCGTGGTGCTGAGCGTTGACATTTTCTGTTAATAGGTTTTATTTTTGAAAACGCGTCCACATGGTAACCGTATTAGAAAGCCAAATGTCCGTTCTCGGGACAAAGGAAAACAAGAATAATTTCCGAAAGAAAATACTTCTTGTATAACCACGGCTAATTATAGTTCCTATTTTCGAAGATCTCAACTTCACTCGGTTTTTCTATCGACCGTTTCAATTTCTTTTATATATATATAAACCTAATAACACGACCTGCTTCGATACAAACGTCGTGCCGATAGACGTCAAGTTTCCTACAAAAGTTACATCGAGCCAAAATCAAAATCACGCTCAATCGCTGAGGCCAGAAACACCTCATTTTAGGTTGACAGCTTTTTCGATGAAGCATGTCGGGGCGAAAGAAAAACAATCTATTAGCGCGTCTGAATTGACGCGGGTTCTTTCGGAATGAATGATTAAAAACTATTTCGCCCGCGCGGAGCGCACAATCGGCCGTGCGTTATTACGGAGGAGTGGTTCTGCCAACACGGTATAAAAACATGGAATAACGCCAATTAGCTTCATAAAAATACCCGGCATCACGGACGTTCGTTCGACCGTGCCTTTATGAGAATCGATATCATTCTCCTAAAGTTAGACAGCGCGCTCATTCATCACCGGCGCCCGACTCTTCGGGCTTATGGATGTAAGTGGCAGAATGGAACACGCAATAATAAGCGGCACAAGTGGTTCAGAATTTCGACCGACGAAGTGATTGCATCGACGAGCGCGGCATTAAAATTAACACCTAATCATCCGGAAACGGCTTGCAACAAAAACGCGGACAAATCGACGCAAACGAGGCGTCGCATAACAGTATAATTACGCCTCTTAATAAGCCGATTAAAGGAGAAAAATATCGGGACGAGTATCCCGGCAAAAAAGACGTGCCTAATTAAAACGGATGTGTCAATTCGGCGTTAATGTGACAAGCCTGTTTATTTTTTAGTCACCTTAATTGGGCGATCAATAAATTTACTTTATTTATTCATTTAGCTCGTGTAATGTTTCAATAAATGTCGAGAAAGTTGTCACTAAGTTTCCCTTTTATCACAATCAATTCAATTACGGCACGATTTTTCGATTCGATCAATAACTATGCAAACTGGTTTAGTTGCTACTGTAATTATTTGCGCGTTTTATTTTTGCTCCGGCGTACGTGGCCACAAATTTAATCAAGCTGAACGCTATCGATTCGTTTTATTTGCCCTTCTTATTTCTAATGATATTGAAGTGTAATATCGTGGAAATGTCGACAATAAAGTCAATGGATTTTCGGCGCGCAACTGCCGAATTAGGTAAATATTGTCGCACGGTGTCATTCCGCGCGTGAAAATATTCAGATTTGCAATTAAGGCGAGTTGAGGAAAGTCAATTGAATTGAAACAGGGGACGGGCGAAATGGGGCCCTCGGACACTCGGCGTGTTTACCGGCAATAAACAAATTATATTTGTTGCCGTTGAATATGTATTTTATCGATTAACTGATTTATTTCAGTTGCACGTTAGTGTTTGATTTAAAGGCAATATATTTATGCAACAAAAAGTCAGTAAATAAATCAGAGATACAAGCTCGGGGCGAGAGTTATCGCCGTGGAATTCATCGCAAGATTAATAAGTTTACTACGAAATATATATCTCTTATTTTGTTCTACAAGATTCTTTATTTGTCTTGCTCCAAAGCCCGCGATTCTTTTTATCCTCCTTCGAGTAGGAATTAAGTTTTATGCTGATAAAATGGCGTCTATTATGTCTTTCTTGTAGAGCAATATATCAACGTTTATAAATTATTAATGGCGGGAAATAAATTCCGTTTCGCTAAAATGGTGTGGAGAAAAATGAAATCAACGGGGAGAAAAGGGGTTCTAATGATAGCAATGCTGTAATTGTAAAGGTAATTAATAAATTTTACATTGAACGTATTTCTTTTAATTTTCATCTCCCTGGTGAACCTTGTTTTCCTTTCCGTAACTGGAAAGGTAATTTACTTAAATAAAGACATTTTTGTAACAAACTCCTGTCTTGTACATGTTAAACATTATAATCACCCATTCGGAAGAGGTTGAAAAATTCTTAATGAAATTCATTTCTGTTTGAAGTCGGCCGCTCGGAGTTAATGCCTTCGGCGTAATGCAGATCACACGGGAAAACTATTGAGATGTGCAGCTAACCCGAAACACGTCTAATTTGACGAAAGCACAAGGCAGCTGCATTTTTCGAGCAATTTCCAAGCTTTCACGTTAACCGAGAAATGCCTCAACGGAGAACTTCATTTTTGTATTACCGTTATTATTATTATAATATTGTTATTCAATTTCTCGTCGGCGGTTCGCGCCTTTTGTTGTTAAAATCTCGTAAAATGATTTCGAACCGGATTTCTGATGAATTCTCGCCGAGTACATTTCAATCTAAGAGGATTTATCAGCGCAAAAGTCACGGAAACACGTGCTAACATATTTTAGTGAAAAAGTTGCACGAGCATAATGAGAGAGCAGATGCAAGATCTGTCGACACTTGGATATGAGCGGAAATTATTTTGTCATAATTTATGCACGCTTTATGACACGATGAGGGTAATACCTTAATTTAAATTCATTTCCCGCATAATTTAATGTTTATTATTATATTATTATAGTATTATTATATTCTAAATATTAGTAATGTTATTAAATAACTATTACTATCATTCGTCTATGTAATATCCTAACACAGCGACGCAAGAATATTTACATTTTATTAAAACGGAAGACAGGCATATTACAAGCCCGTACTTTCTGAAATTCCCATTTTCATTCCTGACAAGAGTATTTCACATTTAAATACTACTTTTGCATATAACTCGTACAACGTTTCGTACGTTAGACGCAACGCAAAATATTCAGGAAAATTCAATTCAGTTTCAATCAGTTGATTTAAGATACTCCACTGTGCGAGAAGACGCAGAAGGATAACAAGGCAGCATTGTCGATGTCTCTTTTTTGAAAACGAACGAATAACGAGTTTAGTCATTCAATGACGATTTTTATTAAAAATTACACGCATAAGTAACAAACATATATTCAAAAATTTACATCGCACCAACTTATTTTCTGACAATTTAAGCGCAAACATATCTGGCGATGGTGTAAATCAAGCTCGCACAATCAAAGACCTAAACAGTAGCCGTAAATCTCGAGTAAATGAACGGCTCACTAATACCCGCGACTAAATCAAACCGCGGCGTCGGCAACGTAATAAAAATAGCACCTAGCGTAATAAAGCAACATTTCCATTGTCGCGCGAAATTTTGTACGATTCGAAATGAATTGCGCGAAGCCAATTTACTCGGGCGCATTTATACATGATTTTTCGATCCAAAACGGCGATCCATAAAAATGAAAAATGGAAAATGGAACGGAGTAAGGAAGATGTTCGCCGAAGACGTTCGCTTTGATTTATAAAATAAGGATGTTGGATATTAAAATAGTGGCATATGAATCGGATCAGCGTTCGAATATTGGATTGAAAATTAATAAAAAGGATATCGAGTATTATGTCATAAAGATGATGTTTGGGAAATACTTGTCTTCGGAAATGTACAAGATAAATATATCAAAGACCGATTCCGCTTATATTATGAAATTGTCCTGTTATCTTTTTATTTAATGTTGATTTCAATTTGTGCTTAATTTTGTGAAGCAACATTATATGACAAAAACGTAATAAAACGTTTTCAAGGAAAGATGTTTCGAAGTAGACAATTTTAGATGACGAAATGAAAAAGAAAAATCAAGAGATAATAATAACGTTAAATAAATTAATAACGATCAGTACAGAGAAAACGAATCAGTACGAATTTATTGTAAAAGTTTTAACTAAGAGCACACTCAAAACATTCGGAGAATGTTATGAATTAAATTGAAATAAAAGTTACATGCGCGCTGTTGAAGAAATCACAGGGCAGTGCAGCTAAATAAAATTACATCAGATTTTAATTTTCCGTATAATTTACTCTTTATTCCATCCGTCTATGTGAAACTATTGCAAATATGTACAACGAAATCTCGCTTAGTGAATTGTTTACCGAATTTTTCAGTATATTATATGCGATAGCAAAAAAAAAATCATACCACAATGTAATATTAAATTGCACGTTACATCTATTTGTTTCCTTCAGCGTAATTCAAATAAAACTTTATCCTTTTTTGCGATAAAATTACATTATAAAACTTTTTGCACGTCCACAGAAAGTATTTCAAATTAAACATATTCCCTGTAGTTTCCAATACGATTCATCAACTTCCCATTCAGTAGTAAACCTTGCAACGAAGATAATCAAAAGTAAATCGGCATTACCAGTAATCGAACAAATCGCGGAAAATGGACGCACGTGCATACAAACGTCCACGGTTTCTAATCCAAAAGGGACCGACGGGGTTGAAAGGACGAGAAGGAGTGAGGATGGGGGAGGGCAGAAAAACGAAAACGTTGAAACGGGATAGACAAGGAGAGTTAACCGATCGGGAAAGCTACGGAGCGAGAGGTCCGAATTCCCGTGACGGGTCGTATTATTTCTCGAGGAAATCGCACGTGTAATGGATATAGACGAGAGACGGCGGCGCGATTGTGGGATATCGGGTCGAGTCGCTGCCGATCGGCGACCGGATTCAGCAGTTGCGATATTTGACAGCGTCTAGATCGTTGCGTGCAGGCGGTCGAACCGCAAAAAAGTTATGAATACCGGTTCGTCTCTATTGAGCCAGGCGAAGAAAATGATGGGCCATGGACGCGAGCGAACGGTCGCACGCCGGGGCCAGGAAGTTCAACAGACCTGCTCAACAAACGAGGGGGCATGTGCACGGTTGACATTCCCTTTCTATAGGCCGTCGAGTGCGACGACAATTGTCGTCGACGGCTTTTCCTTGCCGGTCGACCGAAAAAGTGCCCCGCCCCTCGTCCCGCGGATGCGACCGCCAGGAGGACACATTTTTTTTCTCCTTCTTTCTCTCTTCCTTTCGTGCCTCCTTCCTCGGCCTTTTTTCGCTGGGTGTCCGCGTCTCATCGATCCTTTGTCCAGGCCAAGTGCTCGGGGCCTGGGAATACGAGCCTGTGGCCCAAACTCAGCCTCGGAGATAGCCTTCGAGATACGCCACGATTGATAACGCTTCGGTATTCGATCAGATATCGATTTTCGACGCGATAGGACCTTGCAGGGTGTGCTCCAGTGTAGAGACCGAACCGTAACCACCACTGTTCGGTATTTTCATCGAGCGTTTTGCATTCGAGCACAATCTCGACGGAAACAGATGATTTTTTGACACAGTCTTCCGGGATATCCAGTAACCACTGATAAGAACCACTCTTCCTGTAGCCGAAGCTCTTAGCGAAAACGTTTGTTTGCTCGGTAGGAGATTATTCTTCCGAGACAAATGGCACCGGATCGTGCAATTCGAGTAATCGACGTTGATTGCACCGAGAAGGTCATTGGGATATTGGCTTGACATTTACAAGTTCATAGTCTGTCGCGGAGCGTGGCAGTCAAAAGTAACCATAAATCATCTCAAGGATTCCAAGTGTCAGGGAAGAAAAATTACAGTGGTCAATAATAAGTTTGCGGATGATGCCAGTATTTATTGCAGGTTGGCTTCTTAATTCTCATAAACCCTGTTTGTTTTTCAAGGGTGAATTTATGTCTTGCCAGCAAGGGCTCCGGAGTGTTCCCAATATTTAAGGTAAACACGAATTAGAAGGATATCATGTCAATATCACTTTCTGTCACCGTGTAAAAATAATGGCTCCGACTGTTACGCAGAAACAAGCGACAATAAATATTCATGCCCGAATAGTTGCTGTATCTTTGTCGACGTTATCGACATCTGTTCCAACAAAGCGGCGCAATCCGCCCGACGACAAGCCGAACCGTTTTGCGACACGAGGCCTTCTAATACAACGATAACACGCGTTAATGCAATCTAGCCGGTGGTCCAACAAAGTCCCCCTCCTAATTGAATAAAATGTCTATCTATATGAAAAATGCAATCATCGTCCCCGAAAACTGTCCGCGGCTTAACGAAATTAGCTCGACAAAACAACTTTTGTACCGCGGACAATATCCTTTACCCGACTGTCACCTAATAACCCTTACCGCCAATCCCGGAGCTCGGCAACAATGAACGCCCATCCGCCCCATAATTCTCATTGTCCCACAGCGTTCGTCTGCCATTCACCGCCGATACTCTTTCATTAAATCTCCCGAAAAGTGTCGAAAAAGTCCGCCAGATGGCGAGCCTCGGCGAAGTAGCGCCGCACGCGATAAAAAGCGAAATGATCCTCTCGAATCGCCGGGTCCACGTGGACGCGCCTTCGGGGTCGTTCCTGCCCACGTTCGAGTCGTGAATTTACCCACGCATCGATGCTGATCCTCGCGTCTCGAGTACGTACGCCCTCTTGTGTGGGTTTTGGGCTGAGACACAGTTCAATGAATGCATTTGTGTCTGTGCACCGCTGCGATTACGTGGAGAAGCGAACGAAACGTCAGCATTTTTCGGTCGAAAAAGGAAAGGCAACGCGAGGATGAAATTATTCTGACGCTCGTACTTCGAGCCCGTTTTTCAATGCATGGTTTTCCAAGTGTCCGGAGGAATGTTATAAGGCGCAATTAGGATGTTATTTGGGGGCAATTTTTCGGCTTTTGGACTCGCTGGAATTGGAGTTCGTAGAACCTTCAAGTTAGCAAAACATGAATTCTGTTGGGTCATTCACCGCAGATGGATCGATTTTCTGCACAGTGTTTTGATAAGACGAAATTCTTTTATAAATCGAAAAAATATTTATGGTGGTATATTATTTTTGACTGAATTTAAAATTTTTGAATTTCAATTATGAGGAAGATAAATTGAATTATGAAGTTCAAATACCTGATAATTCTAACTGCATGAATTTAACTCAAGAAATAATAACAATTATCAGTAGTTTTTTGATTATAAGTTAAACATACATTATTTAAGACGATATTTTCAAGACAAATGGTTATTTGTTTAATCTTATATTGTCATCGTTAGACGGTCCACTTTGAAAATACACGCTTTTAGAAAATATTAATTTGATTTTATCTAAAATTAAATGTTTTGATTTTATAAACATTTGAAAAAGAGTCATCTTACCCTTTTGAAATACTTTTAAAAGTTCAGTTTTAATTACATGAGATGAAAAATATTAATGTGTTGGTAATTTAGGGATCTTCTGTTAAATTTAACTAGTTTTCCTCTAAATTTAATACATCCACACCTGCATGATTTAAATTTGAAAAACTGTCATTAACCCAATCACGAGCTCTACCACACCCGATTCCGACGGTGAAACAGAACTGGTGAAAATCGCCGCGTGTCCAATTTGCCGAGCAGCGAAAAGTCCTGAAAAGCGAATTTGGAATTCCTCGAGGAACTGGCGGGCCGGAAAGAAGTTGGCTATGTACGTAAGTGTCTCGACAATGACAGTCGAACATAAAGGGTCCCAGGACGACGTTCACGCAGATGCGAGCGATACTCAGTGCTCTTAGGATCGAGGACCGAGATAGCGTGAGCAGCATAATGCCAGCGCGAGATGTCGGCTCGATAGCGTCCGTTTCGTTGCTCCTCGCGTTCTTCTTATCCGGCCGGTATTATTCTGTAATATCGTGCGCCACGACGCACCCATGTCCGAGGGTGAGGCCGGATTAGGGCCCGATTCAAGCCCCTCTCTCCCTGGCGAAGTCGGTCCCGCTCGGCCGTTCCTTTCATCCGAAAGCCGAAGCGAGCCGAAGGAACAAGGGCACTGCATTTTCGGTTGGTGTTTAAGTAAAAGGGCTTATCGCGGCCGTATCTCGAGGCGTATCTGCGGCCCATCTCCTGGGGCATTAGGTGGACCTTTTCTTCGTCTGCGGCCTACCGCGGCGCTCACGTGGGCTCCGCACCACGTAGATAGCTCCGCGCGATAATAATAGTAACTGCATCGGCGCCCAGCGCCGCAGTCTGTCGCCTGTCACGTCCTGGAGGAATGCCGGTAAACGAGCCCGGGCACACAAGTACAAGATGTAACTCGCCGCTCTCGTGGGTCGTTATGCGCGGATGATTTATGATCCGGGCAATTGATAGCTCCAACCACACCCCAGTCTCTCGTCGCTGCCAACCACGCGGCCTTTTTAATTTCGCTTTCTATCGCGCGACGCTTCCTCCATCGGATTTCAAGTCCTATTTTGACGGGTGTGAAAAATAGATGGCCTGCGGAGCTTATAAAGATGGAGGAGCCCGAGCCAGAAGGGGTTATTGCACTTGTTGGTCGCGATCACGACGAAATTGAATCGTTAAGTCGGCCTTGTCAATTTGTCGACCCACTGATCGACGTCATTCGCATGGGGTCGTTGAGCAAAAGTTATTAAGGACTGTACGGAAATGTTCTTTCACGTATTTTCTTTTAAATTCTAAAAGGTATGCTCTGAATGAATGAATTTTGCAGACAAAAATTAATTTTTTTTATCTAAAACACATCTTTTTGATTCAATGTAAATTTCGTAGATGTATTTTTTTTTTTTTTTTAATCTATTGAAAGGGTCCTAGTTTTCGACCAGTAACATGATATTATTATGGAAAAATACTCCGCTCTAGTCAGCACCTGGCACAAAACTGATAAAAATCCAACTACTATTAGGTTAGAAAAATGTTACATTATACGAAGTATACAGCATTATACCAATTGAGGATGAAATAATAGGTTTGAAACGATTGGTTTAAATAAATGAAACAAAGCAGGATCGGGCATTATGACATATGGTTGTTCTTCGAATGACCGTTTTTTGCTCCTTTCTTTTCTTTCCTCTTACCATTTAATTATAATGAGCCCCCTTGAAGAGTTTTTGCTAGCGCCGCAAAAAAACTCAACAAGTTTGACAGTCGAACGAGATTTTTTAGAAATGTTTATGACAGTATACAGTCTTAACTGGATCGAACATCTGCGTACAAATATTGGCCGAACAAATTTGCTCATTTTATTAATAGCGAACGAGCGTACCATCACTTGGAATTGTCAAGGAGAGAAAAAAATGATATCGGGGATATTCAATCATGATTTATAGCTGACAATGAATGAAACGCAGACTTTTATTTGGTAGAGTGTGCCGTCTCTCCTGATATTCCATTAGAAGTCTTTCTTTACACACGACCGTAGAAACGCGTCAAAAGTATTGGAAGCGAAATAGTCCTGTCAGAGTTGGAATAGTTTCAACACAACATTAAAAGCCTCGACCCATTTGGTCAACAATGATCGCTCTTTGAATCGTTGTGGTTCTATCAGTTTTTCGACATTTGATACAGTGTTGGCTGGAATTTGATGAACCAAACTGGGCAAGATAAGAGTGAAACATAAGTTTCACAATTGAAGAATAAATATCGCTAAAAGTGGAACATTTCTTTACTACTTTCTAAACTGACATGTATTTCACATATTTACACACATATTTATTACTCGACTTCGCAACGAGCGTAAACAGATTTAACGAAATTTACTTATTCAATAAATTTGTTTCACCCAATTGATTTGTGGCATGCTTTTACCATTTTTTATTTTTCGAATAAAATTGACAGTATATTTATTTGATAAAATCAGATTTGAGAAAATATCAAATATACTGCACAATCATTTGCAAGCCCTTCAAAATGCTGCAAGACATCTGGCAACATGTATATTCCGTTTCGTATCTTCTACCTTTCGCAATTACATTTTCTCAATGTAAATCTTCCCCTTCCAAAAAATCTACCTTTTTCATCTTTCCATCCTGCGCGTTGTTCAAGGTAATTCATATCCTGCCTGCACAAGAAACGCTATTTAATCATCCGTTCGATCGAATCCGATCCTTCATTTAGCCAATTTCAGCGTCCGTCCGGCCAACCATCGAAACATTTCGCCATTCATTTGGCAAAATAATCACAGCTGATACAGTGAATGCAACCATTGTGCACTTACGCAACAGCTTCTCCTTTTCCTTCCTTTTGCCTTCGTCTTTCTTGTTACGCGAAAGATTCTTTGGATCTGAGGATCGCTGAGTTGCGGCGGGATGCCACGAAGAAATTGGCGCGTTCTTTTGTCGACAAATTACCGGCAAGACTGCAACACGCGATGTCATGGCGTGGACAATGGCGGGCCATCGCGTGGCCAACCAAACATCCGCCGAATTTCGCCTTTAGACATAAGACAACGCGTCGTCAAGATGACAGCATTGTTCATCCATGGATTGCGGTTTTCGTTGTAATCTCAAACGTCCACTCATTAGGCTTGTCCTCGACCAGCCGAGTGCACGCGCGGGTCGCCAGATGGTGCGTCAATCTTCCCCGCTCCCCGCCGAAAAAAACAGATGTTCGCGAGTTAAGTATTCCGTTTTGATAGGAATTGTAAATGCGTCCCCGGAACGTCCAATGGTCATAGAAGACGAACTGACAGCTTTTAGTAAAAGAACACGATTAGTTGACTTGACTAAGTCGAATGGTTGAATTACTTTAGATAAGATAATTTTATGGAAAAGTTATTTATAATTAATTAGCTATTTTAAATATCCAAGAAAATATAACTTAAATACGAAATTTTATTCTAGTTACGACTGAATATTTTCATGAGATCTATTGAGAAATAGATATTAACTTAGTTGTTAACATAAAGAAAAACAAAATTTTTGAGATAACATTTTTGTTGCCAATGTTGTCAATCAACTTTTGTTGATTCAACAAAACTGTCCTGTGTGTGAATATAAATTCAGTCGAGCCAACTGAACTTATTTCAGAACATGCAGTTATAAAACTTGCCGCGTCGAAATACCGCGCTGTGAATGTTTGATAGGCGGGCTTGTTTGAGATGTTTCGCGCGAGTCCGTTCGGACCAATTCTAAAGGGATCTTTCGTCTTGAAGAAAGAAATATCGCGCCTTTCGCTTGCCCATGCCGCATTTGCGTCGATGTCGCGACCGGATCGATGGCTTGTTTGTTTGAATTAAGAATTTGGCCTCAATGTTAGCGCAAGACTGGCGTTTCTTGAGAATTTCGATTGGCTCGTTTCGAGTTATAGCTGATTCGAATCGGACTGTTTTGGGATTTTATCAAGACAGTTAAAAAAAAGTTGAGTTATATTAAGATCGTGCTAATAAGTATGGGCTTATGTAAAGCGTAAAAGTGGCTTGAGTTAAAAATCGATAATTTATTACATTTCTTTTATTTCTGGACCGGAAAATAATATTGTGTTTATGAATATTGTAAGTAAGTAGCAAATCAGTCTTCAGTTTGACACATATTCTTTTTTTTTAATAATTAATAATTTTAATGATATATTTTACTCATAATTTTTGTCATAATCTATCGATAATTATTGATAGATTAATTGCTGGTAATTAATTATTTTTACACGATATTATTATATTCCTTTATCATTTATAAAATAAAAAATATTTTCAATTGCATCACAATGAAATTCTGTTCCCTAGACTTCTTTGAAGTGATCGTTACTTCAACAAAACACACTTATCGTTATTTTACTATTTATAGTTTCAAGAAGTTCAAAAAGTCGTTAACATCATTTTGCAGACAATGTATTGCATCTTAAACAAAATGATTGGTTTTGAAAGTCATCGATCAGATATATATAAGTATGCATTGAGTTAAAATATACCAAAGTAGAAACTAATGAATTTTCGACAAATAATTAATTATGCTGCTAACATGAATTTTATGCCAACATTATATGAATTTATCCTTCTACGACATAACATGTTCCACAGCGTAATTATTCTGTTCATTTTTGGAAGAAAATTTGACACCAGCCGTTTAAAATTGATAAATTTTGAATTTGCTCCAAAAGAACTGTTTAATTTTTTTCCTCCTACAATTACCCTTGTTAAACGTTCCTTAACTCTGTGAAGTTTCACTTCATAAATCTGAGATTAAGTAAAACCCAACATATAGCGGATCGTAACAGATGTAACGCATATGTCGGGATGTCCCCGCAGATTCTCGATGTTTGTGTACAGATATACGTAACACATGTGCATATATCTATTTGCATATACATCCGTGACTGTATTTGCGCGGAACAGTATGCAAATACACGTGCCATTATTATCTACGCAAACACGCGTCTTTGTGCGTGTGAGGGCACCTTAACGCTGCTACATATTTTAATATCCCTCGGTTTAATGGTGCAAGTCCAATCCCGCATCATTTGTAACCCGTTATACTCCTAATAACCAAGAAGTGGACCGGTGGGGTGGCGTCAATAAATTAACTTCCTCCACTTGTCTTGTGGATTGAAAAATAAACCACAGCATATCCCTTCATACTTCAGTATTCTCTCAATCCACCCTTTTTCTGATCATACAAACTTACATTAAGCAAATTAAATATTATATAAACATAAAAGTGTGTCCACCCAGTATGTATACCGAACAAGTTTTTGAACTTCGAGTAACATACTGAAAGGTTAATGTATTCATGGTGAAACAATGTAGCACAATGTAAATGCAGCAAGACACTATGTTCAGTTAATATTATCGTGTTAGTAGTACGTCGTTATACTACTAACTGATTCTATTAACATTGTCAAAATGTTGATGTGACATAGTTTCCAAAATTGTTACTTCTATTAACGGGAGTGTTTTATTCTTTTCAATATATAAACATCAAAGACTATCTAAACCACCTCCGACATCCCCCCTCATTAAGCGTAATTCATCTTGGTGGCATCTTCTTCAAGCACCATTCAGATTAGTTCAAGGTTGAACGGACGTCAATGTCACTCGGCAGCGCGAATCGCGAAACAAAAACCTTTCTTCATCTTCCGTGCGACTGCAGTATCTTTATCATCGCGAGGTGTTTCGCATCCGCAAAGAAGAAGAATAGCACCAGGGTGGCAAGGAGCTGCCGTCTGGCTCGAGGATCGTTTGCAGATAGTGGTGACTTTTCGGTCGAAATTCAGTAAGAGATGGCGCCGCGGGCGGACCGCTCACCCTAAACTGGGCTTCTTTATGACCGCTACTGTGATTCAAGGCGGTCGAATGGTCGCGGACAAAACCAGCCAGAGGATACTTAAATTGATTAAGCCTCGAGATTGCGTATACGAAGGATGCGCAACGCGGGACGTCGCAGGACACGATGTTTACGTAAGCGGACAAATCGCTACGCGGAACGCCTGGCGAAATATTGTTTCCGTTAAGAATCGATAGGAGTTTATGTTCGATTTGAGTTATGTTTCGATGGATTTAGTCGATGGGTATTGTACAATTAAAAATCGTAGTCTTTTTATTGAGTCTGGTGATTTCTCTGAATGCTCTTTATTATTATAAATTGATAAAGGGATGAAAAAATGTGAAAAAGAAAAATAACGAATGAATTTATGATAATTTTTAAATTATTAGAATGCATAAACGTAATTTTTTTTATATAAAATATTGAATAAATTAATTCTGACAGATAGGAAATTAATGCAGACGACGAAATTGATTCTGTTTTAATCGCAAATAAATTTTTTTTTTTTTTTTAAATTAAATTGTTTACACAAATAAAAAAACACTTGAAGGAATAACGATATAAGATTTCAAAAAAATATCATTCAATTGAAAATTTGATAACAAGTTAAACCCTTACTGGATATTTTTCTGATTTTTAAAGCAAACAGATGAGAAATGTAAATCATCTAAGAAACATTATATCAAAAATATTCCATTGTTTCGCCCAACTTTGTAAAATCCAGCACATTTGCACGAACATCTTTCATCATCAACCACATTACTTACATTATGTCTTACAACCGCCCCTATTTCATTCAAAAGTAAAAAACACTGACTCTTCCATTACGATTCGTCCGATCGCTTTATGCATCGTCATTCAAACGGACTCTTACAAAAACTGTTTTTATTTATATCGCGCGTCTTTTTTTCTCAGCGACAAAAACGCAACCCAAATGCGGCGGCCGTAATCTTGGAAACTCGAAAAGCACGCGGTCTTTATCGAAAGGATCAATCTCCCAGGCGATCGATCCCGAATTGCCGTCCCTAAGTGAGAAGGGAGCGCGCTTGGCGTGCCACACTGGGGTGTGATGTCTTTTTATCCTTCGCAGCTGCCGTTGCTGCTACTGCAATTCCCCGTTACATAATGAAAAGCTATAAAGAATCTAAACCGCACGGAGAGCGAGAGCTCGTGCTCCTACGTGCCTTACGAGGATAAATCGGGAAAGTAAGATTAATGGCGCTGTTGCGATCCCCGCCTCGGCGCAGCGAAACTACTCAATGATAATCCAAAGATCGCGATGTTGCGCGCCATTCAGACGACGCTATCAGAAAGCCACTTTTTAACGTAATTTCTTGTCCGATTGATCTTCCCTCGCGCGATTTCGTTTGTTCCTTGTTTCGCCTTCGCGGCCCGAAGTGAAAATTTTGCGAAAACATTTCGACTGGACGAACGTTTCATTGAGGAAACGCTTTCAAGGGAACGGCACCATTCGAAAACCGGGACTTAAAATTTTTCGTCGGATGTGAATGGAATATCGCGAATCGGATATTTGAGGTTCTGTTGTAAATGTTGGGGAAAAGTTCAGGTTATTGCGGTGATACGTTCGGTTAATTTTTGTAAAGATTGCACTTGATGTTGCACCTATATATGATAATATTCGAAAGAAATATTGACGACGAAAAATTTGTTGACACTATTCAACGATTTTGTTTTTTTAATGTGTTAACCATCTGATTGTTTTTTATTAAATAATAATATTATTCGTATAAGCATTCCGACAAAATATAATTTGTCTTTGTCATTTAAATCAGATTCTTTGACGACAAGTGATGAATCAAACAATTCGAAAAACGAAGCAAACAATAAATACTGAATCGGTAACAAACGACATTCAACGTCCATTAAAAGAAATACCGTCACTCGAGACTCGACCTTCCGTCAAGCGACGGTCCCAGATTAACTCGCATTATCCATCAGTCGTGCATTAAATATGCAGCGAACCTGAAAAATGTATTCTTACCACGTGAACATCGCATACAAGCATTGGGACGTTTATTTATTTATCCGCTTCGCGCGTCGTAATTCGCAAACTAGAATCCAAAGCGAGTTCAAGTTGTTAATTAATAACGTTGGTGGCCGGCGCGCGGAATCGCCGTTATTTTTGCGCGAAAATCGCCGATATATATATATTGTGCTCGTGAGGACGAGAAACGAGGCGAAGAGCCGGTCGAGCTAAGACAGCATCGCCGGCGAATGTAAAGAATTTGCTCTTGTTATCGTAAAATATAATCCCAGCTCTAACAAACCGGCGCGCTGTGTGTGTCATAACTCAAAAGGACATAATTTATCCGGAGACCAAGTTACTGCGCCCCCTCCCGCGCGCCCCCTAGCTCGCGAGGCACCCTCCACAGCAGGGACGGGGGGCGCTGCGGTCGGTCCACATCCACGCCGTCCCTCTCCCTTTTTCCCCACCCTTCCTGGCATTCTTTAATTATTATTTATAGTTTTCAATTGTTCGCGTTCGCGTATATCACATTTGCACTTGGTGCGGAACGCGCTCGGCCGGGCACGACTCATGCCTTTTAATCTAACCAGTCCACTAATAAATACCACGCGCCGTTCGACCGGTTGTAATTTTCCGCGTTTTCCCCCCTCGCACTATCCTTTTTCGTGGCAAAAGTTATCTTTAATCACGTTACGCGACTCGCGTCAATTCCAATACGCTTTTAGGAATTGCCATTTTTAATCGCGGATTGTTTGTTAAGCTCGTACGAGTTTTTCGCTATTCACGGATTGTTTTATTTGTCCGTTCAATTAGAATTTGTTTTATACTCGTCATTGTGATTTTTTCTCGCAGGCAGTTGAAAATTCCAAAATAAATATGAATCATATCAGCAAATATACTTAGACAAATGTTTGTAAAAAATTAAAAGAATTTGATAATCTTTCTGAGTAAAATGTTTATTCTTTACATCTTAAAGAATTTCGCATATTTTATATTTATCTGCCGCACCTAAGATTTCAAGTTCGTTTGAAGACAAAAAACTGAATCTACCTTGATAATGTTGACATCTATCTCTCTTCTTCGGTTACAATCAACTCTTTCAATCGCCTTTTTAAACACTTTCCACATTCGCCCAATATTCCTTGAACACATTCTCGCAAAAAAAAAGGAAAAAAAAAAAGAAACCACCAAAGAGAGCGGATCGGCAAGTCTACCACGTCTAATGCGCTAGGCTCCGAGCGAAGAAACGCGTCACAATAGTCATATTACCGAGCACCCCATTTGCTCGATTGGACGTGCTACCAGCGTTTCTGCCCAATCACCCAGTCGAGGCCCGACTCGCCGGCTCCGAAATAGCGCTTGTTTTCAATGCCCAGCGTCACAATACCCGAAGACATTGTAGCGCGGCATTTTTTGCCCAGCGATTTGAATTTAAGGAGGAGTCACGTGATAAAAAGGTATCGTGACCCTCCTTATTCCCGGCCTGACATGCCCGGAGACAATGGACGCGCTTTGTCCCGGCATAAAAGGCCGGAGATAAAAAGCATAATAATTATTATTACGTGAAACAATGAGTTCGAGGCATTCTTCGGTTGGCCGGAAAAAAGGGGGATGAGAAAATAGAGGACAGGGGGGAGGAGGTGAGTCGAGGGGAAAATTCTCCCGGGACGGTGGGGTGACTGTTTTCCAGAAAGCTGCGTGACTGCCGAGTAGCGTGCCGTAATCCAGCGTGAATTTGAGTCTACAAATCAGTATACACGTAAATCGCGCCCCGTCGGTGAAAACGCAAGCGTTCATACATTGTAACGAAGCCTCGTCGGTAAATGACTCTTTTCGCGGCCCTTTATGCTCAAACTCGTCCGTGTCGTGCGCAAAACGCTCTGATTAGACTTGATGCAAAACAATCGTGCGTTGTCGATCAAATTGATATCGAATACGAGGCTGACGTGTAATTAACATATCGTTAACGCGGCTCGCGGGTTCCACGAAGAAGTCCCCGTTTCTTTCTTTATTATTTTTACACTCACAAGAGAGAAAGAAGTGTTTAACAAATTTCATGCTCTCGTCTGACGGCTGACCTATTTAGACGAACGTGCAATGCGTTGGAAGTTGACGAATTTACAATGACAAATGGTGAAAAATTGAGGCGCATGTGACGCCACTCGGAGGCCTGATTGATTTCGTGATTTTCACGGCACGGAGAAAAATTACCTTTAGTCAAATGTGCCTGCAATAGTTCGTTTGGGAGTCAGGGTTTTCCGTGGCATCTTTAATTGCTGAAAATAATCATTTGTATTAATATTGCATTAAATCTGATTTAAATTATCGTGTGTATTTATAACGCATACACTTACTTAAAGCGATTTCTGTATTTTTATTGAAAAATGAAAATTTAGAAAATGATTTCCTCTTTGGGTATATGTATTCCAATCAATTTGATATTAATGATTTTTATCAGCTCCAAATTGGCAATTGTTGATTTTGCATAATTGAAAACGTTTTCATTATTATGTGCAAGAAATATTTATATATATAATAAATGCCCAAGAACTTTCTAACAAAAACTGATGAATGTGAATAATTAAAGCACCCAGATTGAGTAAAACAACGGAGTCAATCAATTTTTTAATAATAACGCAATTCAATAGAATTTTTTTAAGTAAATGTTTACAACAAAAAACATTTAATATTTTCAAATATTATGTATGTAGAAAATTTGTATTTGCCAATTATGTATTATTATAAACAAACTCAAATTCCTCGTATTTTATAACCACAGTAATAAAACAACAAACAAACTTTTCACATCGACATGTCCTATTACCGGCCAGTGTTTCGATCGATCGCGAATTATTGGTAATGAGTTGTTAATAACCAATTCTTAGCAATTACCAATCATCGTTGATTATTTATTCATCGCGAATAATCGCGTATTAATACTCCACGTACTTTCGGGGAGGGGGGGGAGGTCAAAGAGACCGGGTTAAAAACGGACCAGCTGTCTCCATCTGTTGCGAGCGTGCGGCACTGTTTGATCCAGCGTTCGATTCGCTTTGGTGTGGTCGAGGCCCTCGAATTTGTCAATGTTAATCAATATTAACCGCTATTACGCGACGCCGCGCACGTGAATTTATGCACGGCTACTAATAATACGTATTTTCATATATCACCGCGATGTCAAGCGCCGCCGGCTATTACAGCGGCGTGTTTTAATTATGCAAAGCGAGATATCGAGATGACAACGCGCCGGCGCCGCGAATCCGCCGATCGTAAATTTCGTTTCGTTCGACGCGTCGAAAAATTGTTCCACGCAATAATTTCGCGCAAACGAACCAATCACTTGATAACTAATTGCCACGCTTTTTTCGCAGCGAATTTTTCTTTGAAGCTGAAACTAAATATAGTTGAGATGACTTTGTGAAAGTGTTTATAAAAACTTGACAATTATTTATGTTTTATTGAAACTTAATGAAATATTGATAACTTTATTATTAATTTTTTTTTCTTTTTTTTAAAGCGAAACTTATTCAGATTTTATTAGAAAGAAGTACAAGCTGAGTTAAATGATAAGGTTATTCAGAAATATGTCATACTCAAATTATATGTCACAAGTTTTTATTAAACTTTTTTCTGAGTACGCGTCACTATGTATTTAGCATTCGTATAAATATTAATCTATAAATGTTAATCTTCTCAATGTGAATTTGTCAATGTGTCAAAGTGTAAATATGTTAATGTAAATTGACACCGTTAAACTTGCAATGTTTAATAACAACTGAAAAATATCAATTGACAATGGGCGATTAAAGTTTAATTGTTCGTAATTGAGTGGCTCAGGAAAAATGATGAATTGTAAATTTTCGTTTTATTATTGGCCAACGGAACGCTTGCGCAATTATTCGAATTAAATAAATTATTATTCATTTGCTGAACAAACAGTTCTAAATAACCGTTGTCGAACGTTCGGAGAAAGGAATTATGTTATGTTATTTTTATACAGAACTAATGAAGGATGCACACATTTATTGACGATAAATTATGAAGTATACAATGTTCGATAATGTAATCATTTATAGAAGAAGAAATTAAAAATGAAATTAAAAAAACGTGATACTGTCGTATCAGTTACTAGTATATGATGAGTTATTAATTTTACATCAATTGAAAACCGACGAAAAATTGCTTTAATCAAATAACAATATTTCAGTAACGGAGTAACTGGGTCAGCCATTCATCCTTAATCGTCATTATAACTGCCATTGTCCCGCATTTTTATTTCGGTGACGTTCGAATTATAATGTCACTATATCGGTGTGAATTAAGGCCGTACGTGAGTCACTTTTGTCATTCACCAAGTGCGTTAACAAGCGTGTTAAAGGGCCTCTGACAAAAGCCGACTTGGGAAACGGTCGTGCCTTATTTTCTTTTTATCTTTTTCTTTTTTTTATTTCCGGCGCAAAAGAAATGATTTTATAACTATTTTTTCGTTGGAACCGGGCTGCCTGAGATCATTAATTATAAAACCAATCACCGGCTGAGGTTGCGGCGTATTTTTATTTTCTTTCTGAAATTCGGCGGAAAAAAAGGCGGGAAAGAAAGGATAGAAAAAAAGCGCCCGATCGGAGGGAGACAATGAAAAAACGAAGTCATTAACACTTGCGCACGTTTCTTTCGACAAATTTTCTCATCCAATTTTACGCCGGCCAATTCCACTTATCATGGCCCGCGCGGTTTGCTGAGAAAAATGCGTCGCATCCAATGTAATTTAGATTGTACAAACACGTGCAATATAGTTACTAGTTTTCTGCACTTCAAATTTGTTAATGTTTTTACGATTATAAAATCATTAAGATACTTGTGTTTCCTGCGCGTATCGACGAAACTTTCCATACAATTTTTTGTAAGTCTTTTTACCGCCAGTGACAAAGCATTCGACGAATCATTATCGTATGTTGCAAAAGTCTCATCATAAACAATCCCACACCACCAACCCCACGAAATTACCCAAGCCTCTATATAAATCGCTCAACTTTTTTTTCAGCGGTCTAAACAGTAGCGAAACGCGAGCTGTAGAAACGGGCTCGAAATTTTCGCCTGGGTCCAGCCCTGTTTGAACTGGATTCCGGCCGCGCGCGCAAACCGGCCGCCGGAATGGTATGCAGAAAGGGATCGTTAGAGCGTCGCGGGGCGACGGGGGCGTTAAGCCGGGCGTGATGGAACTCGTTAGAAAAAATAGGACTAGACGCGGCCGAGCGAACGGGTTCGGGAATAGCCGCCGCGTGTTTCTGCGCGTCTCGATGTTTCGTGTAATCTTCGCTGTCACTTGTGACGGACGTTGCGAGAGGACCGGCCAGGGGAGGGGGGCGACTAGATGGGGGAAAAGACGAGGGATACGTCGCTAACAATATTTTGACGTTGCGGCCTTCTGAGTGCCGTGTATTAATTGCCAGCCACTCCGAGGGCGGCTCTTAAATTGCATTCTTTCCGCGTGACGTGGGATACTTATTAATTTTCGGCTACGAATTTCGAGGGAGCCGTACGCGGACGTCGCGTCGAACCAACTGCTTTTGATACGAGTGAATAGATTTGTGGCGAACGATTTTGGCAGCGGCATGTGTCTGAATGAACCTGATATTAGAGCAAACGGGAGGGTTCGTAAATAGTGTAAGAAGCATTCGGACCGACTGATTGTCTCGTTTTGACAGTTTACTGCATTTAGGAAATGAATTCTGGAATCAAAATTAAATGTCATATTTCAAATTAAGTTATTTGACCTATTCTTATGAATATTTCCCGTTTTTCTAATTTTATTTGATGTAGGTTCTCTACAAATATTATATTGTGAATAGATATATTATTTCTAAATGAATTGTCACATGTTCATTAACAATAATAGAAAATTAATAGATATTGTAATTTAAACAATATCCTGTCATATAATAGTTAAGCTGCTTGGTGTATAAGCATTTAGTAAGTGCAAATTTGGAATTTGTAAAAGTTAATAATTTTAAATGAATAATACGATGATGTTCAGTGATCCACTTATTATGTTGAATTTTTTTTTCAATTCAAAAATATTATACTATAAAAAAGTGCTCCATTTTGGAATATCAAAAATTTTTCATTCTCTTAAAATAGAGATTATTAATATTTTAGACCCGAAATTCGGATTATATCGGTCAAAATCCTCCATGAAACTGTTCCAATTACTTTTCACTTCTACAATAATCAAGAAATACGATGAATGAAGTAGGATTTTGGTAAAATATTTTAGAAGGAAAATTATAAGTCGTAATCAAATACTGTATATATTTTATATCTACATCGTATAATATATACAGTTAGTACGTACTAATTTTTTTCGTCAAGTGGAAATAAAAAAAATAATGAAAATTGATATATTTCAATAAAAAGTTATTGTAAATTTGAAGTCATATATTAATAATTCTAAACGTGTAGCACATTTATAACTGAATACACTCAGTTGATTAAACATTAACAAGCTTTATATGCAAACATAAACTAAATTAATTATTTTTATTGGTAAAATACCATTAATAGATGTAAAGCGATATTAATTCTCGCATGTATCATCCTATATGGAAACAGTCATCAAATTACCACCATCCACATGTCATAACGTAAACAATATAGTACACATAATATTAATTTGGAAATGCATTTCAAAATAAACGTCATCGTTAATTTCTCCGAGACCATAAACATATTGTAGGCGTAATACAACACATTCTCATTTTTTGTAAAAAATCAGTGTATTTTATTTTAATTACTATTAATTATTAACATACTAAAATATTAATTCAAACGATATATACGTTGATTGTACAGTCTGTACATTCATCGTAAAGAGCAAAGTATTTTAATTCATTCAAAACACCTTACATAAAATTTATTTTACTTCAAGTCATGTTTTTGCATTTTATTCAACATATTTAAAACACTTTTTCACTGCAGAATTTCATATGAGATGATACATGGCCTTATTATTTCTTAGAAAAATTGTACGTTCAATAATAATATTATTAAAAATTAAAGTTTAACATACTGGAGTTGATGAAGTTGACAGTGTTTATGATAAATCACATTAGGTTTAATATCAATTTGACAATCCAGAACTTCTGGAGTACCGAGATTTCCAATCAATGTTTCACATTGCTTATCTCTGCAGAAACAAGTGTCTCGTTTTTAGAAACATTTTTCATGTTTAATTCAACATTAATTTAAAACATTTTTGGTATCATTTCTTGTTACAAAAGAAGAAACAAAGCTACCATTCTATAATTTTTAACTCAAACTTCCCATTTGAAATCCACCGATACAGTCCCATTCGTTACCCGATCTGGGTATTAATCAAACCGTTCCTCAAAATTCTGGTAAAAAAATTGTCCAATATGATATTACAAGGAAAACAAGACGTTCGATCATTGGTCAAATGAAACACAAATCCTACCGCAATCGCATTGATTAATGTAGGCGGCAACTTCGGCATCAGGTGTGAATACAAAATACGCGTGGCGAAAGATTGCGCGGGCCCACTTTTGCGACTCTATTTACTTCGACCTACCATAATCGTCCGATAAGAATATTTCAATATCGAAGTTAAGAAAGAATATTGGACCAAAAATGTGAAACAAAATACCTACTAGTAATTGAATGCAATCACACGACAAAACATATGGTGTAAAATTCAGAAGAAATCTACCAAACTGTATCTATTTACGGCCGAAAGAATATGCTTACAATACGTGAATTTTCAATGTTTCTTTTTTTTTTCTAGTTTTAGGCTGCTCATTATGATGACGCATAAATACGTGATCAATCATACGGTCACGTTTGAAATGGTATTGCCAAGACGGTACAAATACGCTGTCAGAAGCCGGCCGACTGTTCCGTCAGTTTGCCGAGGAAAGTCGACGTCGCGGCGCGCGTCACCCGCCACGTCCGTCTAATTAATAATCGTAGTCTTTGACAGCGAAACATTTTCCAGCTTAATACGTCGCATCCATCTACGCCTCCGCGGGCAAGTTACGCGCGCGCGCGTGTGCGTATAAGGAGAGCCGCAAAAACGAAGAGCGAGCCAAGCCCAAGAAGAAGCGAGGCACGCGGATTACGAAGCCCGTTCCATATTTACTATCCTCGCGTTCTACTAAATATGTCGCGGGTGATTTTTTTCAAAAGGATTTAATTAAGGGCTGGATTAATGCATCGGATCCCAACCATTTATCATACGCCCGGCTCGGCGACTCGGACCTCGAGTTAAAGAAATGACTGAGTTGGATTTATGAACTAAGAATAAATGCGGCGAATCGTGGCGTCGGTTTTTAAGGAAATCAGCCCTTTTTCTTCGTCGTACCTTCCCGCCCTACGTCGCACCGATTTATGGTTCTGTGGCTGGGAAAAAGTTGTATTAATTGAATACATGGTCATTGAGTTTCAAAGCCGAAATTGGAATCTCGAGCGCATCAAATACCTTGATCATTTGTAATAGTAAAAGGTTATTGTACAAATATTTCTAAAAATTATAGCTAAAAGTAGGAGAAATTGTAAAAAATTCCATTAATTATGAAAAATTATTGTGAAAATAATATACATTGGATATGTTACGCTTAATATCTGTCGTAGAAAATAATAACAAGTTTCTCTTGCTTTAAAATTGAAATACGATTAATGAAACAGTTTTTATCAGAGGTAAGTTGAGATAAAACTAATGCGCGCAAGTTAATTGCAAGATATAACCAGTGTCATTACTGTCTGTGCAGCCATGTTATTCAATTCATTTCAATTCTTTTATTAATTGTAATACAGCATCGCGAAGCGTAACGTATTATATAGTAAAATTTATAGCCAAAAATAGAAAATATATTTTCATGCTCACGTAGACCTCGTCCTTGTAATTTTACAACATCTTCGTCGGCTAATTTCCATCTGGCGTACAAAAACTTTGTGTGCCCCGCACTTTGTTACAACCAGCTTTACAACTTAATGCGCCGTTCGAAAAATTACAAAACACCCAGCCATTGTTTCCCGCTCCGAATTAAATCGCCGGCAATAGTCACGTAATCACGTTAAATTGCGCTTATAAGCGCTTTATTATACATATAACTCGGAATTGCCCTGTACGTACGAATAAGGCAAAACAGCTCTCGCGAGCCTTTCTCACATGCTTCATACCGGGATTGCCACAATTAAACAGCCGTGCAATGCCGTCGCGAAAACAGTTGTTACTCGAAATTCAATCATCCCTTTGTATTTAATTTTCACAAAACAAATCGATAATGTCGATATTTAGAATAGTCAGTATTAATGCGTAAATGTGACAGATCGAATACGATATTGAGCCATGTAAAATGAAGATGTTTGTCACACTTTTTTCGATGTGGTTCTTTCGAATTTGCTAAAAATAGGATTGGAAACATTGGAAATGAAATTTCGTAATGAAATCATTTAAAGTTTTCTTTAGCATTATGCTATCTACTTTCATTATTTTTTCTGTAAAAGTTGATATTTTCTCTGACATTGAATGATATTTGAATATGTTGCGAAAGCACAGTCAAAAATTCCTACTTATAGAAAAGTTAAAAATGAAGTGATTGTGACACTGTTACGAAAAATGTTTCACGGTGTAAAAAATTCATTATTACAGTTTCTATACAAAAAGAAACACGCAATAGTTTTATCTGAAATAAAATTTACTATCTAAGTAATGTTTTTTTTCAGTTACCTTTTCTTAAGGAAACAATCAGTTTAAAATAATAACTTTTACTCGTACAATATAAATAAATAAAATCATCTAACGTGAACTAATAATATTCAACTGTTCTCGAAATTTAAAAAATTAAAATAATTCATAATGGAACGGAACTATTATGTAAATGTCAGGTGAATTCAACCTAAAAATATTCATTCGTTATAATAAAATAAAATTTTCTCCCATTCAATCGGAACCCGATGCAAGCGATACGGATCCACTTGGAGCAATCACATTTTGAATCGGAATAAATTGCAAATCGGTAAAAAGGGATGAGATTTGTCAGAAATTTATATTAAGCGACGAAGAAAAAAGGAGCAAACACAGATTGTGCATAAATCCCAGCGAGCCATTTTTCTCGACTCGCATCTCTATGGAACGAGATTGCCGATAAGAGGGGGAGCCACGGGGACTGGGGGGGGGGGGTAGACCGACGGCCATCGAGCATCGAATCGTAGGGATATTAATATATTAATATTGCAACGGCGTATACCTGCCGGGCGGATATACCACGGCGGAATCGAAGAAAGAAAAACGGCTGGGCGAGGAGAATGGAGGGCTGGAATTTCGGCCGGCCGACAAAAGGGAACGAGCGCGGATGTCCTTGCGCGGCTCGGCATCGCGTGGTCGGGGCTCGGCCAAAAAGTCGACGAGAACGCCGGTCCCCGGCCGGACCTAATTAAGCCACTCTGCATCGCAACGTACACAAAAGCGAGGAAATCCGTACTCCCGGCACGATACACGAGTACTTCACCTGTTAACGAGTGTCCTATAAGCCAATAGACACGGCTCCCTAAATTCTCATTAAGGTTCTTGTTTCAAATAAGAAATGAGGCGACTTTTTTGTCCGACCCATTGGGGAACCACGAAATGCGAAATCGGCTGGAATGGGAATCACTTCTTTTATTATGTCTGAGACCAGCTGGAGGTAGAATAAAATTATTGCGTTGTGCAAAGATTGAAAACATGGAAGAAGCGTAGAAAAATTTGTGCTATGAGAATTCAATAGGATTAGTTTATTTTTTAAGTTTATTTTTTGTGTGTTTAATTTTTGTGTTTGATTTATTTATTAATCAAGTTAACAAGTCAGAAAAATTTGATTACATAAATAATATTCGCACGAAAATAAATGCTGGCATAGCTTTTTTTATCATATTGAAAATTACAAATTTATGATACAGGAAACTGAAAATTTTCATAAAAATTGAATCGACGATTAAATAATCAGACATTGAAAATAAAAAATAAAAATATCTTGGAAAAAATCGTTGGTAAGAACATACATAAATAATATTCGTTTAAATAATGTATGTGATTAATAAATTATATGGCCATACTTGATAGTTTTATATTGCATGTGCTTTCGCGACAATTTTGTATTTAATGGTTGAATTGACTTCTCATCGAATTGTTCATGATGAATTTATTTTTGACAAGTATCTTAGAATAAATTTTCGAATATTTCTCGAAAGTGAATAAAATAATTCCCATTAAAGTTCTCAATTTTAATAAAATAATAAAGAATTTTTCGTTTTTCCTACTAAAGAACTTGAAATTTGAGGCGTGTGGAAATTGAAACTTGTTCTTTTATTATAAACAAAATTAAATAGAAGTTGAATAAAATTACTGCTTTGTGAAATACAAAAACCGTAGAAAAAGTGCACAAAAATTCGCAGGAGATTAATCGAAAATAATTGAAATTTCCTTGCTTGCGAAACATGACACTGTTTTCGTTATATAAATTGAATATTATTCCAGTAAAGTTGAACTCGCGTGCATTTGGCTTGGTTTTACCCAAACTAACCGGATTTTTATTTCAAAGTTTGAACTAGTAAAATGTGTGAACAAAAAAGGGGCAAAATGTTTTAATACAGATTTAACTCCACTTCTGAAAAACTAGAATATTCGTTTTGCGCCGTCCGATCCCGACAAAGTTTATTATTTTATTACAGCTTTTATCGTGTCGAAATGGACAAAAAATAAACAAAAAAATCTTTTAATTCCTAATCGTTACATTCCAAGTGATTGCCGCCGGTTCCCAAAAATAATAAAAGTTATTTTTGAATGTCACATGGGAGGAGCACTTTCGCGAGGTGATTTGATTTCAAATTCGAAAATATCAATTATAAACGGCACAAGACAGTTAATATTTGATTATACATTCAAAATTGGATTTTCGTTCTGCCATATCCTGAAAAAGATAGCAAATCGAATGAAATGAAATTCGAAAGATTTAACCACGTATGAATGTGTGTTCAAACGAAATCGTACCGGACGAATAGAATTTTCTTTCTGTTTCGTAAACATGGTCATAATTTAATCTCATTCAAGTCGCGGCTCTCCACAACTCAAAAATCTCCATAAGTAATAAATAACCAATAAATCAGGGTCATATTGAATTCTGTCTTCCAAATTTATTGTCTGCTTTCTTTATACTTAATTTTTGAATATCATCACCGAACCTTTTCAGTATCCCCATGATGACATTAGAATCTTGAGGATATTGATTCAAACGATTTAATATTTACAAACTTTGAAACAAAAACAAATAATCATTCATTAGAATAAATATGTTAAAAAACATTGTTTGATCTAATAAATTGTTCTTTAATTACTGCAAAATGTGTAAAATTCTTTTTCTGTATATATATCAGAAATATCTATTCAGATATTGTTGTATGATCGATTTGACCGTCAAATTTAGAAAATTTATATTTTGAATTTTTCACAGTATTTTGACACTTATTTAAGCAGAGAAAAATATTAGGTAACTCCAAAATAACTTATGTCAGTGTTATTTCAATTTACGTAAAATCAACATTTATTTCCATAACTTTAATCTAATTTATGTTGAAATATCATAACATTTTTCTTCGTACGCAAATTTAAAATTTCTATTCAAAGAATGAAATGGGTATAAAAGTGAATCGAAGTAATTCAGTTCACTATATATTTCATAATTTCAGAATTGCATAATTGTAATAGTTTATCTTGACTTTCTCAAAAATACATTCTACATTTATTGCAAAAGGAATTATTATTTATTCCAATCGAACGTGTCCAGTAGTAAAACAATCGTCATTCCAATATTACCGACTCCCTCTCGATAACACATTACTAACTTACAACGGTAATTGGCTAGGGACCATCAGACCTCAGGACAAATAGCAGCGTTGAATTTTGCGAAAATCAAGCAGACTGGTGGCGCAGTTTCGGACGGCCGGATTGATTTTCTGCAAAGCGTTCGTTCGGTTTGCAGCACAGACGCATCGAAATGTGCGTTGCGTTAAAACGCGGCCTGACGCGCACGCGCATAGATCCGAACGCTAACGCGGTCGGACGTTGGAGCCGAGCAAGCCGCGCGAACTCGATTCCAAGTGGCATCTCCCGCGGCGAGCTTGATTACTTGGCCATTTTGTCTGCTTATTGCCTTCCACGTCAATTTGTCATTCCAGGCGTCTATAGAAATCAAGCCGGCGGAGCTCGAGCGCGGCTCGGTTTCGGCCCTGCCTATCCCGGTCCATTTTTGTTTGCATGAACACAATCGTCTAATAGATGTACCAATGCCGCTTTGCATACCGATTTCTATCGGCACTTCTCCACCGAGCATAATGCTTTCAATGGGAATTTTCGTGCCGCGCCATGACTCGAACGAGAGGCCGTTTCCTTCAAAGGCGATGCAGCGAGCAGACGCGCGGCTTATCTGCTTCGAATTTAAAGCGAATGAAAATGTACGCAAGGCTGTTATTGTTCCTTTTCGTTTCGAATGTAAATAAAGCTTTTGCCACAATTGAATGTTGGTTGAGAAAAAAATGGTATCGCATTATTTCGCCTCACGTGAGAGCCGACTTCTGTTTGCGCCGCTTCGAAACGGTGTTTCGCGGGATTTTGCATATTGAAATTAAAAATAACGCGATTTCTGCGTCCCCGAACCGCGCGCCGTTGGACTCGCGTTTTGTCGAGGCGATCGTTTTATCAGAAAGCGAATCGGCCGATTTGCATCCATGCTGAGAAAAATCAGGTGATTTAACTGACGGAGAAGGTAACAGACGGCAATAATTGAGTATGCGGATTATTATCGTGGAATGAAAACGCAACATGAAAAACATTGTTATGTTTTGTGTACTGAATCAGTACGTTACGGCTGTTTGATATCAGGAATCAGTGACAATTTTTGAAAAAAATTTGAAAAAAAGCTAATGTTACATAAATAAATTTAATTTATTGATTATATGATTTAACTTAATTATTTCCAATCAATTTAATTTAACTGCTAAATGAAATATCAACAAATATTGCCTAATGTGACTGTGAGTACAATCAACATGACTTTATACATAGATAATATGTAAAAAACAATTTTGTTTCAAAATGGTGCGAACTGAAAAAACACAATGTGCATGTCAACGGAATGTCACCTCGGTGTCAGTTATGTTCACTAAATTTGCTATTAGATAATTCGCGGATTTGATCACATGCGTCCGCCTTTATTTTCAATCTTGTATGCAAACACCGTAATTAAATCGTGCTTACACATATATTCACAAATATTTTTTATCCGAGTTTAAAATGTTGGGCTTTCAATCCGCCGCTGTTCAAATGTTTAATGGACAAGCGCAGTTTATAAAGCCGAATAGAAAAACGCGAGCATAACACGTGTTGGCAAACTGGTTTGCAGACTGTTTGCGCAATATTTATTAAAAAGTATTACTGAAATCGTTTGAGTGAAACACGACTATGGTATAATGCGGTAATTGAATTTTTCGCGACGACCGCAAAAAAAAGTCCAAAAAAGGAAAGCCGAGTGAAAAAACATTCAAGTCGTTTTATGAGTACGTAATGTACGAGACAAAATTTATAAAATGTCTTTGAATTATGTTTCAGTATTTATTATACTTCTTACTTTCAATAAAAGGTACTTACGAATGAGAAACACATGCACGTTCCTGGTCCGAACTTTTCTAAAATAATGCTATACCAGATATAGAAGTCCAGATTTTGGTTTTATTATAAAATTGATTTATTTTGTTATTTTGATGTCTAATCTTTTCTAGTACATTATTCATACATGCAATTTCCTGCATATGCAAAAAAAAAAAAAAAAAAACGAATAAAAAATCAAAGCGGACGAAGAAGTAAAAGATCGAAATTCAAATGCAACAGAGCGCGGGGTAGTACCGGTATAATTATTTTTAGACTCGTTGAGCTCTTAAAGGTACAGTGCAATCCTGTTTTACAAATCATTAATTGACTAACGGTCCAGTTGCTCGGCAATCCAGAGCAATTATCATTCAGACGTTGGCGGGGGAAAAATCACGACTTTTTGTCTATCGTGTTATCAATAATAACGGCGAACTCGTCGAGATGTTGACGCAGATTAAAAAGCGAAATAATTCCAGCGATTAGGAGCAATAATGTACTCGGGATGTAATTGCTTCGCGACCGTTTTATACGCAGTGCGCGATGACAGCAAAGCTAGCACCCCTACTTTAATAAAATTATCCAGTTGGTGGCCATTTCACGGTGATATTTCAGGCGGTATATAAAAGGGAAAAAAATGATAATAAGAAAAAGTGCCCGCGTGATGTATTTCGCCGCGCCCCGCCAACTGGTCGCGATTTTTACATACATGGATCACCCGGAATAACTCGTTTCGCCTGGTTGCAGGTTATTACGCACGGTCGAAAAGTTTAATTAATTTTAATTGATAAGGACCATTTTTCCAGACGCAGCAGATTACGGGTGACAGTTGGAGAAATGCAATTCCCGCGTCTTGGGAAAAAGTTTTAACATTTTTGCCGCGCTTCCTCTGGGATTCGAATTAAAGTCATTAGTGAATCGTCCCGGCGCGAGCAATCAGTTTTCCGTCGATGATTAATTCCCGTTTGGAATCTCAGTCATCGATTTTCTTTTGACGCCGATACTTTATTCCTTTTTAATAATGAATCGACTTCTTTGATTGCAGCAAGGTGTTTTTTTACATTATTAAATGCTCTATATTATTTTGAATGCTTGATGTAAATAGCAAGTTTACTATATTAGCTTGTTTTTGTTTTTTAAAGTTAATGAAATGTTAGTTTCAAAAAAGAAAATTTTACTGAACAATGAAATAATGATTTTGGTGATGTAATAACATTGAAATATTGAATAATATAAATGATGTATTAACACAAGAGACAATGGCCGATACAAAGGTAAAATTCGAAAATTATATAAAGATAGATCGGTTATAAAAGCACATTGTGCAAGCTTCCTGGGCACATTATTTAATCACGTTTCCTTTATAATTTTAGCAGGGTATCTACTTTTAGGTTTTGAATGACCGACTTTATATTAGTCCAATATTCTTTTTTTTAGGATACGAAAAATGATCGGAATTTACAAAACTATCGGAAAATCAGTAGGAAAGCTGACCATCACTTCTAGGAGCAACATTTCATGAAAAATCACATGAAATCTTCAGATTGAAATCGTTGTCAATCAAATAACTTCCAACGTGACATACAACGGCCATACTTTCAATTCAAATCTTATAATAGAGAATCAGCATTCAAGTAAGATTAAAATTGTCCAAACTGAAACACGACTTTCTCGAAGTAAATCGAACGTTGCTCGGTTTTTGACGTTCAGACAAAGAGGAAGCGCGACGCTATTTGACGTTGATCTGGCACAAAGATCCACCGTTTAATTACACGCGAGTCCAAATGCTTTCTGTCTGGAACAATGTTATGAATGTCGCGTTTGCATGCTTAAATCCATGGTATTATTTCAGTGTAAGCGCTCAAAAAGGAACAAAAACAGGGAAAAAAAGAATCTCAAAAAAAAAAAAAAAAAGAAAAAGGAATGCAAGGATTAAGGAAAATAGAGAACAGTATGAAAAGAAATGAGGAGCCAATTTCACTGACGCGCAGAAGTTTTTAATCACGATGGAAAATAACCCGTAAAACTAGGTCGGGATATGCTTGACTGCCATTTTTTGTCACATTATACCACTTTTATTTACTTTTTTCACGTTAATATAAGCATACTCACAAACATAATTTCTAGTCCTATTTACAATGTCAAATTAATGATATTAAGATACTTAAAATAGATCGTAAATATTAATAGGGTTTTTGAATTAAAAATAATACGGACAGTGTACATTAGAAACACATATACATATAAGTATAAATATAAATACAAATGAATTATTTATTCATTTGTTTTCTAACTGTAAACTGCATACTCATATTGTAATACTTGTTTAAATAAATAACAGATACCATTTTCTTCATGTGCGAATTCAAATAATAAATAATAAATGTGTTAAATAAACATATCTTTTATGTTCTTGCCACATCATACCTTTTCTAATGAAATTACGTTTATAAAGTATTTAATTTATCTTACATTAAAAAAATGTAATTCGCATACATCCAACGTGATCCAATAACAGCTTTACTTTATTTATTCTTACTATACTTACTTTTATGCTATTATAGAAAAAAATTTACTTTACGTAAATACGTTTTTTTTGCTTCAAAAAAAAAAAAAAAAAAAAAAAAAAAAAAAAAAAAAAAAAAAAAAAAAAAAAAATTTCACCGTGAGGGGGGGGGAAGAAAAAAAAAAAAAAAAAAACAAAACAAAAAAAAAAAGAAAAACAGATAAACAAAATTTAATTATGTCTGACATCGACAACACTGGAATAAAGTATAAAACTTGGCACCAGCATAATATCACAGAATGAAACAACGAAATGGAGTTAGCTGGACAAAGAACAGAGGG
>JABFOV010000287.1:0-43711 GCA_022817685.1 Aradophagus sp. ZL-2020
AAATGTAATAGTGTGCAGATAGATAGTGCAGACAGAGTATATAGTTTTTTTTTTTCTAGCACAAGACGCGACACGGGTTGTTGGGGGGTATAGTTTGATAGGAGATATGTATATGAGACAGTGTCATAAACAATAAAACTATTATGAGATATATATATATATATATATATATATATATATATATATATATATATGTGAAATTAATTAACTGTAACGCTGTTTTCAAAACAGATTTGCATTAAAGGTTGATGCAGCAAATTAATTTTAATAAATATTTTATAAAGAGATACATTTTTATTCAATTCTAAAACTATTACGTATGTGAAGATTTCATTCGATTCGCCATTACATTGACTTCAAACAACTTCACATCGTTATTCAGCAACATTCAATTTCTTTTGCGTTAATATTGGAAGTATTTTACCTTGATATCGTTTCCCTAGTTGGTCCATAAAACCAATTTGATTGTGGCATTTATAATCGTATAAGTTCTGAAAAGTAAATTAATTACAATTTCAAATATAAAATTAATTTGTATTGATGAGGAAAAAAACTAATTTTTGAAAGTATTAGTCAATTTCATGTTTAATAATTACTAAATGATCCGGCCACAATTTTCCATTGGTTACATCTTGCAGTAAATTGTGTTGACAATGATTCAATAATGATGCACAATAATATAATATGTAATCTGGAGGATATAAAATACAAACTGCCAAATAATTGAGTATTTCATTCCATGGCAGAATACCCCAAAAACATTGTGATATCAATCTGTCACATATCATCCACCAACTAACGCCACAATTATGCTGCAATGTTTTAGTTAATTTTATGAAAATAATTGTGCTTAATTAAACGACTTTAAAATAAAGAAACTCTTACGTACTTTTAAAGCATTTGAACAGGTTGAAAATTCATTTCGAATTATACTTTCTAATAATTGTGCAAACAGCAAACGAGTAGTGGTATCGTCTTTGTTATTCAGGTCAATGCTTGTGCTAAGAATTGGCCACATAAATACAGCTGAAGGAAATTTGATGAAATGTGTAATAAAAGTTTTACATCTGAAATATAAGATTTAAAATTTGCATTATTATTTGAAATTATTTAAATTATATCACTAGTATTTGTTAAAAAAATCATTGGAGATCAATGAGGAAACATTGAAAGCAAATTGAACAATAAAATGTTCAAATGATGACCAAGTTTTCAATCTGAGATCTGCCAATGATGAATTTCGGTTAGCTCGAGTCGCTAATCTCAAATTTGATTGAGTGGTTTTTGTCTAATTTGTTATTTATTTATTTATTTATTTTTTTTAGTTTATGAAGACTGTAGAATCACTCATTTTATCAATTTGATGATGCGATTCGCGGCCGTCTGAGGCGACACACGTAAATTGAAGTGATAATAAATTGACGATATTTAATTTAATAATTTGTTTTCAATTTAAAAACAATAATTCCGAGTTTTTGTATATTATCATTTATTATTAATAATTATGTAGAATCTTTTTGCTTATATCTGCTTTTAAATTGCATTTATAAAATTAAAATACTTACTTAATTCAAAAATAAAGTGATCTTTTGATTAAATGTACTTACTTTTCTAAACTACCATTGCATACAATGAATATAGTTGATAGAAACCAATCAAAATAATCAAATGTATCCGTTTTTTCATATTTTATAAAATTGTACACTATTTTAATAAACTGTTTCAAAATATATTGAGATTCTTTTTCCACGAATGATATATTATTTAATTGAGCATAATTGATGACAACGTCGCATCCAATAATTTCTTCTGGCAGCCAGTAATTTTTTGTTTTAATGGCCTCGGTATCCCATGTGTATTGTTCAGTCCAGTCAACAGTTGGAATAGCTTCTTGCATTTGAATAAGTAAATTAAATACTGACGAGTTCTACATTTAAAAGAGAAATCTTGTTAAAATAAATTGAATTAATGTTTAAATGAATTTGAAATAATGTTTGAATGGAAGTATTTGCTAATGTTTGTTTTTCTATTAATTCTTTTGCATCATCTGTTAATAGTTACCGTTATATTATGCTCAGACATTTTAAAAGCTTTTTGAGCTGCAGAAACCCAACCACTGTCTCGCAAACCGGGTCTATCATCTTCGAGTAATTCATCCAATTCATTTTTGGAATTCGAATTCGATTCTTTGCCTTTGGGTTCATTCATTGTTGGCATTTTAGAAAATAAAGTTTGGTCTTCAGGTTTATATGTAAATTCCCATCGCTTGTGCTCCATGCGATAACAGTTACACAATATAACATGTCTCAGTAAGCTGCATTCATCGACAATGTACTTCTCTTTGATTTCTTCTTCATCTTGTATTTCGATAATGCAATTTTCTTGCATTTTCAAAAATTCTTCCTAAAATCAAGTTCTTTTTTTTACACATGATGTTATTACTAATCAAAGAAACATAATTATGCATTAATCATATGTATTTCAATTTTACTACAATAGCAATTGTAATTTAATGCCTTAACAACGATCTTACTTGAAAATCTAAAAGATATAATAAATATGTATAAATGTCAAGATTCCAAATCGTAGATTTCAGTAGTATTAAGCTAGGATAATGATACGGAGAATCTGGCTTTAAACAATGTTGATATAATTCATACAATGAAACTGGATAATCATGTGTTTCTTCTTCATCACTTTCAGTTATGAATGCCATGAAACCTATAAATTCGAAAATATGAATGTAGTCATTTTTCAACATAATCCAATACAAGAACCAAATTTGTTGTGTAATCACATTTTGTATTCAACGAAAATGTAGAAAGAATGTGTTGAAAGCAGCTCATATCCGCATTGGACCAGGGATCATGAAATGATAACGGTTCTTCCGAAAGTTTGCACAGTTCAATAATGAACGTGGATAAGACGTACGGCGATAAATTTTTAACGATATCAAAACCACGCGGAAAAAATGCGGTATTTGAAATAAAGCTAACAACTTCATTTACATTCCAATAAGTTCGCAATGGTGCAATGGAATCTTGAATAAGTTCTCGCAAAATAGATGGTTCATTGACAATATATATCAGCATCAATGGTATGGAAGTCATCTTCAATAAAGCACTTTTTGCTGCTCTGGAAAATTATAAGTTCGTTATTTTTATCATACAAGGTACACTGACTAATGTACTTTTTTGTACTCTTACATCACGGAAACTTACTTATTAAACTTTTGTGTTTTATTTTCGTTCTCCACAAAATACTTGTCTATGTTACTGTAGAAATACTTAATTGCAGGAAAAAATTGATCTTGCACAACGTTTCGTACAATACTGTAAACATCATTGATGTCGAATATTTTTTCAATAACTTTGAACACTTGTTTCACATGTTCAACGTTCATTACAGAGAGCGGCTGTTTTAAAAGATTGGAAGCATACAACAAAACATATTCTACCGGATATTTAATATGTTTCTTTTGTGTACTGGCTGACTTGGTTCGGTACTCGGTTACCAAAAATGCTCGTCCATCGACAGTATCCAACATGTGCAACATCACGTCTAGCACGTGGGGCCACATTTGACTGTCGTTCTCCCGCATCAAGGGAGTTAAAGCGACCGCGAAAAATCTTGCATCATATAAAGTCATTGGCTTGTCCAATATGTAAACCAAAGATCCATGCGTTGCTTCGTAAATTCCGCTTGACACTTCAGATATCACAGACGCGTTGAGACTAGTTAAAAGATTTATAAGAAATTCGTTGACGGACAAGCATTTGTCTGATAATTGCTCAAATAATAATGCACGTCCAGAGCCGTGAGCATAAAGTTGCGCTACGAAATTTAGGCAGTGCAAGTATGTCAATGTTTCTACTGAATCTCCTGAAAATATTTTCGATCAGCTTATACCTTTGGTAAAGTTGTAAGTACATTTTTAAAAAATGGTACTCAATAAATAGGTAAAGAAAGTAGCATGTGTCTCAAGAAATAAACATGTCAAATTGTATATTTCTTAATTAAATTTGAAATCACATCCTTCTTCTACTTTATACCTGAAATAAAGGTTTCATTCACGTCATCAACAATAGAAAACGATATCAATGTAGGAGGACGGTCCCAATATTTTGTAACAACAGCAACAATACGTTGCAACAGGGATGAAACTTTTGACAAAGTGTGACAAAAAATTCGTCGCGTTAAAACACTGTGATTCCATTTTTTAGACCACTCGGCTTGTGGTTCTAGCACTGATATGATGTTCAAAGTGTTTAGAGATTTTGGCTAAAAATATAATTAATTGGTTCTAGTGAATAATCACCAATGAAATATTTTGCCATGTTTATCTACCTGTGATAAATTGAGGAAAGCAGTGGATGACAGAAAAGAGAAAAAGTGTTCCAACGTCTCTTCCATATTCTTATCAACTGTTCTCGTGCTGTTCAAAATTTCTTCCTGATGTCGTATTAGAAGGTGCATTATGCGACAAAGTTTTTCATGCAGAAATATTTTTAAATTTATGCCCGACGTTGTCGTTGGCACGATTTCATTGATTTTTCTTGTTTCATACAAACTTTCATAAGCGTTAATTAGATTGCAGAATACTTCAACAGACTGAAAAGGAATCGAATTACAAGTACGTTCGAAAAAAATTTGATAATACCAACTAAATAATGAGCTGTTTGTATTTTATACAGTAATAACTTTTAATTATTATCAGCTGTTTACAGTGGCGCAATTTGTCAATGTAACAAAAAAGTAAAAACTTACAAACTAGTATTAAAAAAAATACTATCTTTGCATAAATTCTGACCCAATAAATAGCAAGAAATTCTTTCAAACCTTCTCGTGAAAAGGGAAAGGGAAGCCTAAAATTTTTGTGTACATTTGCAGCGTCGCTTCAAAAATGGGACGACTGTCGTCGGAAACAGCATCGCTCAGCGTTTTCAAGAACAAGTCCCAAGAGTCGTTAGTCAGCAAAGCGCTGAGGTCGTACTTTAACAGAACTTCGTATCCTGCCAAACGCACGTGGTCCGGCTTGTTGTGGCTTATTTCGTCGACGATTTCACGAATAGTTGGCGAATCGCCTTTGCCAAGGGACCATTCATCATCGAATAAGTCACATTCGTTGAAGGATAAAGAAGTATGTGGTCGGCTAGCGCCGCCAGTGTTAACGTTTCGCAGGTCCGCAGGTTTTTCGACAAACGTCTCTTTTGTAGAGTTCATGAACTTCTTCATCTTTTTCGATTGGATAATCCTCTGGGATACTTTGTAACCATCCTGTTCCTTGTCTAACCACTTGTCCACGGTGGAACCAAACTCCTCGTTCAAACTTGCTCGCAACCATTTTTGAAACGTTGGAGAATTGGGATCCATGTCGAGAGTTCAAAAGTCAAGTTTATTTATCGTTTATTCACTCTTAAACGTTTATAGTTTCCGATTATTAACATTTTTTAGTGGTTTTTTTATTAGATAAATATGGTTAGATAAACGCATTGTTGTGACGTTTGTTATTGCATTGTTGTCATGGGTACAACTGTCATGCGTATTTGAGTTAGGAAAATGATTTTTTTAGAGTAGGATTTGATCAATGGACAATGTTCAACGACTTTAAAATGCGTTTTTTTTTTTTTTTAATCTAACGCTGATTCAGGTTTTCATTTTCATTTTTTCCCCTCTTTATTTTAGTTATCATCCATTACTCTATGCATCTTTTGTGCTTTTTATATTTTTTTTATAAGAATAAATTCTTATAATAATATAAAACATATTTTCAACGACTCAATTTCATTTACTTACTTTCCTATTTTAATTTGCAATATTTCGGATCATTTTTGAAAGTATAATTTTAAATTTTAGGCATAAGTAGTTTTGATTTGCCAAAAATGATGGACAAATGAGAAGTGCCGCAAGCGGAGCCCCCTAAGTATAAATACAAAAACTAAAGACTATTAGAGAACCATCGTTCTTTGTTTACATAAGATGTAAACAAATAGGTCTTGGAGACTGGAATACATTCAGGTGACGGCAGCTTACTGGCTTCCGATTTTAGTTAAAAAAACAACACATAAATAAATAGGTTCAACTCAATCTTATACAAATTAACTGTCAAAATAATTTAAGTATCAATTAACGTCTAACAATGTCATCAATTAAAAAAGGATGCATTTAATCAAACCGAATCACCTAACCTTTTTCAAAACAAAACATCGCAATCCAAGTATAGCAATCAAAGAATTTCATATTACAAAAGAAAAAAAACATTTATTTCGCAAAACTATATTACGAATTTTCTTTCGAACCTAACAAACGTACAAAGAACATACGACTCAAAAAAGTAACTGACTTTCCACTCAAAAAACATTGTTAAAATAAAAACGAAACAAAATAACGTTTACTTTTTGCAGATAGTCTCATGCTCGTCGCCCAGATTTGCAATTAATGAGAAATAATCAGTAATTAACTCGTACACAATAGTCTCTCTTTTGACTATTACTTGCAGCAGCGTGGACGTGCTAACGCGAAATTCCTTTAGAAAGAAAGAGACGGGATCATCGCCATTGGTACCTACGGCACACGGACGGGCGCCCAAGCATACACAGGCGAGCGCGCTCGCGCATGCAAACAGCACACAACACTCGCAAAAGTGGTCGACCACTCGACGTTCGTATGGTCATATTTGGAGCAGACATTCGACGCGGTTTAACCAGGTAAATACGACCAGCTGTTTAGTCCTGGAGTGTATAAACACGAGCTGTTCTCAACGAGGTCGGCGACGAGGTCGCGTCGCCACCCGGGCGAGCCACGAGGCGCGACGCAGTCGTCGCTGACAAGTGTCATACGTCGCCAACGAAAGTCCGTTCAGCGTCGTGTCGCGTCGAGCGCCGTTTTGGGATTTATTATTTTATGAACAGTTAGACGAAAAGTCGCTCGCAACGGTTGATCTTCCGCTCGACCGATCGCTCGCTCGGATAATATAACCTAGAACATCGATTCAGTCCCTTTTTCCCCCATTGCGAACCGTACAACAATGTAACCGTTTGGTTTTTGTAATCTGATGGCGCGTTTTGGCTGGCTCTTGTTGGTATTGTTGCATTTTTTTACTTGTTTTTGTTTTTGCTTTTTTGTCTGTTTCTTTTTTCATTTTTGACCGATATTTTTTTGTGTGTGTTTTTATAATCTATCCTTCTCAGTCGTGGTATTGCTCACTCGCTTGCTCTTTCAATTCGATGGTAGGAAAGATGGGTAGTGAAATGATTTTGTTATTATTTTTTTTTTACTCCGTTTTTATAATTGATTATGATTGGAATGATATTGTTTGTTATTGGAGAAGTTTAATAAGTAACAGAGATTTAGAGTTTAAATATTAGAATAATTGAAAGGTTTTTCTCCATAAAAGATTTAAAGATTTAAAATTTAGCTAATTAAAAGAAATTAAAATGTAGAAATAAAAAGTTGATACCTGCGAGAAGAGGGTGGTCATAGTGAATACATATATATGTACATATACTTGCACATATATATACGTAAAATTAAAGAAAGATCAAACTTGATTTTTGCAACCAATGCAAATGATACCAAATGAAGCCTTGAAATTAACATCCCAATTTGTTTGTAGCTTTGAAACAAAACAATGTCCACAACAGGAGGACTAAGCTCCCAGAATGATACACCGGAGGAGCGCTTAACAAGATATCTGTTTGTCGGCAAGGAATATCCCGTATACCATCCCGGTAACTGGTTTTTCCATGACTACTATACACCCAACAATCTACCGTCCATACAAGAATTCGCTCAAAACACCGAAAATCCATCTCTACCAATTGAAATTATCAAAAAGGTATTCCACAACAAATAGAAAAAATATACGACAGTTACAAAAAAACAAATAAAATTCTTATTTCAAATGTCAATTTGAAGTGTGTTAAGTTTTTGCAAAGTATTTGAAAAAATTAAGTTAATCAGTATATATTTTTGCATTTATTTTCTAGGCTATAAAGAATAAAAAGAATTATGCAAAAATACATAATAAATCTCTATCAACATCTTATTTTTCTTTCTTTTTTCAAGTCACTGTTTTAGTAAACGACTACATGATTCAAATTACTGGTTACAATTATTTTATTTTATTTATTGACAATAGGTTTTGGAACATGCGGATTATGTTCAAAATCCAGAAACTCTTATTTTCGCATTGGCAATGTGCGCGTCACAAACCGAAAATGAAAAGCTGCGCGCTGCAGCTTACAGTAATGTTTCCTTGATTTGCAAATCGTCCCAGCACTTCATTTTATTCGTCAAGTTTTGCAAACAAATACACGTCAGCAAGCAAGAAAAAAATGGTTATGGCCATGGTTGGCGGAAATCGGTTACACAGTGGTATAATTCAAAATCGCCGATGGAACTTGCCAAATGCGTGACACAATGCAAAGGACGGTACGGCTATAAACACAAAGACATCATCAAATTGGCCCATTACCATCCACCTGAGTCACCAGAAATTAATTTTATTGTCAAATACATTATGAATGGTTTTTCTAAGGCCAAAGAGGCTGTATCTCTAGCAGGCGATTCAGACGTCTTAACTTATATCGAAAATGTTGAGCGCTTTAAGCACTGTGAGGATGAGTTTGAAGCAGGGCGATTGATTGAAATGTACAATCTTAATCTTGATTATGTACCTGCTCATTTATTGAAATCTGAAGAAGTACGTTTGAATAAAATTCTATGTTTTTAAGTTTTCATAAATAATAACTGAACAATAAGAAAATTTTTGCAGATGTAATTTCTCGCTTGCTATTATATTTTATTAATTTAAAATATTAAAAAAATATACAAAATGTAGAAAATGTATCTAAATTATTCTAATACTTCAGGTTTGGAGTTCATTGACTCAGACAATGAATTTAACCACGCTATTGGAAAATTTGCAAAGAATTCATAATTTAGGTTTTCTCAAATCAGAAAATCCTATTCTTACAAAAGTTATGGAAGCATTAACTTGCAAAGATAAAATCATTGAAAACAAAATTCAACCTGCTTTAGTATTTATTACAATTAGGAATCACGAAAATTCCGGAAAGTAAGTAAATTTTTTTTTGCTGTCCTATCAGTGAATTTTGAAAATTATATCTTTTGATTTTCTTTTGTCATATATTGTTAGTTAATAACTTTTCCTTTCAGATATTTCAAAAAATAACATAAATTTTTGCAAATTTTACAGACCAATGCCATCTGAAAAACGAATAGCACAAAGACATGCTAAGAAACAACCACTTCTTCACAATAATCCAAACACTGATCTAATAGCTTGTCTTTATAAGACTTTGGATTTATCATCAGAGGTAACAGGAAACGAAATTCTAAATTGAGTTTTTAAAAATAAACAAATTTCTTATGAACTGTTAAATTGTTACTTGCAGTTTTACACATATATTGAAATGTTTTTGATTTATAAATAAATAATTTTTACAGAACCTGAAGCCAACTGGTTTACGCTATGTAATAGCAGTAAATATGAACAAACAAGCCATGGATAATCAAGTTTGGCACAACAGTAATATCAAAGTATATGAAGCACTGGCTATCTTAACATACTCCTTTAGATACGAAGAAAATCTGATATTCGTAACTTACAAAAGTTGGGGAGGACACACGGAAAGTATCAACAAATCGCAGTCTTTCGGAGAGATAATGCAAAAAATGGAAAAGCTTCCTGTTGGAAATGTTTCTTGCGACAAGCCCATGAACTGGGCTTCTGCTCAGAACAAGGAAGTCGATGTTTTCATTAACATTGTCGATCAAGCAAACACAAAATTAACAAAAGCTGAAGAAGGCATTAAATTTTATCGAAAAAAAATGAATCTTCCGAATGCAAAGTACGTATTGATTACTAAATTTCTGTTAGGGCCTTCATGAATTAAAATTGTATAAACGTTAAAAATTTTGTTCAAATGACATTTGGCTTTTATTATATTATAGTTTACAGGCTGAAGTTCAAGTCTTTGGTAAAAGTTTTTGGCAATTCAGATACATAATTATTACAGTTACTAAGAACCATTACCAATCAATATTAAGATTTCTTCAAGTGACTGATTTCATTTAAGCAATTTAAAATTTGTTTCAGATTGGTAAATTGTGCCATGTGTGCCTGGTCGACATACCTTAAGGACAAGTATGACAAAAATGTTTTAAACATATGTGGTTTCGATGCGAACGTGCCAAAGATCATCCAGGCGTTCGCCAAATCGCTGTTTTAATTTTTAAACAACAAAAAACAAATCGTAAATTCTCGTTGATTGTTTATCACTATTACCGTTAGGTTTTGTTACAGATTACTTTATATGCGAATAATAAAACGAAGTCAAACTACATTCGTTTTCAAACTTTCCAAGCAATGAATGTCAATAAAATAGGCTGTTACATTCTGGTTCCTTGTATCGCAAGTGAAAGAACAAAAGGTATAACAAAAAATTAAATGCGATATGAAGATAGAAAGCGAAAATAAAAAAAAAGTAAAGAAAAAGTTACCAAGGACAACATTTTCGTCTATAAATATTGTGATAGTGAAGTATCTTCTAAAAGCTTCAAAAGACGAAAAAGCAAAGAACGTCATAGCAGTCAACATCAATTCTATTGTACGGAACCGCGTCCTCGAGTTAAACGGACTGCTTGTTTTGCTTAAAAATAATTAAGAAATGGAAAACGAAGAGGAGTCTAAGAGAGTGAGAAGAAGAGGAAAAGGGAAGAAGGAAGCACAACATATTTCGACAAAAGAAAAAGGTCAACCGCGTGGCAAATAAAAACGCGATATTTTTCCATGACAAAATTTCCACCTCGTAATTATCAGACCATGCGCTAAAGAAGAATGTGAAAAAAAGAAATATGTGGAGAGAAGAAGAAAAATTATAAATCGCCTGAAACGAGCGACATGGAATTGCGAGTGACATTTGAAACATTTCACAGTACTAATCATACAATGTAACAATGTTAACTTGCATGTTCGTTAATAATTAATCATTAGATTAAGCTGTGTAAGAGTTTCGTCTTGTGCTTATTTTGTCGAAAAAAAGCGAAAAAAATTATAAACCAAACTACTTTGGTGTTTTGATATTTTTCTTACAAAAGCAACAAAAAGATTTGAACAAAAAAAAGGAAAAACAAAATAAATATTAGAAAAAAACAAGAAGAAAAAAGAATAAAAACGTAAGGAACATGATTTTAAATGCTCAAAAAATATTTTGAGCAAATTATTTCGGGTTTTACATTATATACATACTCATATGTATATGTATATATATGTATACATTACGTATATATCTTCTAACATAGACAATGTTTAAATTTTTTTTTTTCGACATTTTGTCAAGTTGGACAATATGTGAATTGCAAAAGAACTGAATTAGGTGGTAAAAATGGTTATTTGTTAAATTAAATTTATTTTTGAAAATTTTCGGGCGAATGTGCGGGGAACCACAAATGAATTGCAAATCGCATCTGTATATTCTTATAAACAAACACCAATGAAACAAAAAACAAAAAAAAGTGAAAGAAGATAGACAAATCATACAAAATGCACCGCCTTCAAAATGCTTCATTTGTGTTTTACAGAGTGATATAAAAACACAATCAATTATTATAATTTGACTGCAGATTTCATGCAAAATTTATTTCTACGAAGTCAAAATACATGATACTTATTGAAGTAAATTAATATTTGTAATCTGAAGTGCCGAAATAATATTATATCTACGTGCGAGCTGTAAATACGTTTTTATTCAATTTATAGGGTCTAAAGCGTCAATTTTGTGTGCGATTTGCTGTCTTATTATAATGGTCTTCATTTACATTTCATGAAATCAAGTCTCGATATTTAATCAATCAGAAGTATAAAAATGTAATAATTGTTAAAAGCCTAAAGAAGTATTAAATTTATAGATATTAGAAATACGTTTATACAAAAGATTGTAAGGATTTTAAATATAAAGGAAGATATTTAAAACTGTTTGTAACTGTGAAACCTAAGTGTTTAAGGCGGTTGGTAAAAAAAAGAAAGTGCGTGGGCTTTATTTGGCTGCATGAACTAGTTATAAAGTCAGGTGCCAACAAAGACAAAAGATGTATATTAAAAACTCTAAAAGCTGAAATCGAGTAAGAAGCTCTCAGCACGACTAGATAATAACTTTATTATTTTGATTTCTAACAAATATCATATTTATTATGAAAGCTTCCATTCATATAAAATTCCAAATATCTTCCTTTTGTTTAGGATTCATAGAATTTTTTCAACGTTGATGAGGTTACGGATGTGCAATAGTTATTTGGAAGCATTTGGTATATAGTGCATTTTGAGTATAACTTAAGAGAGAAAAATGTGTTTAATGTTAGATATGAAACGATATGGATATTTGAATTGGTTTTGTCAACGGAATTCGTTTAAAACGGTAGCAATTTCGGTAAAACTGAACAATTTTTGTCTTCGACGTACCAATAAAAGATGATGCTTTATCGAAATGACTATAAAACTTGACGAACAGTTTAAACAAGCCTACAAATGTCGCACACTATATTGCCTAAGGAAATCGCAAGAGTCTTTTTTCTGTTTTTTGATGGCGCCCTCATGCATTCGACCCGTTCATCCGAATTCTCGACAAAAGTTTATATTTTGTCATTAAATTACACAGCAAAACCTTAGTATTAAGACTGGATAGGTACGTAGAAAGTATCTAAAGTAATCTATGGTGCATTTCTAAATATATAGAATTAAGATCTTAATACATTTTCAAAACAGCTTTGGCTTATTTTTCATGGGCTGGTGATGATTCATACGCTGAAATAACGTTACATGTTTAAAGTGGACTATTAACACGCATTTGTTGCATATTTATTTTGTAACGAAAAATACGGGAAAATAAGAAAAAATGAGAAAAAGGAACGAAAACAAGAGAGAACACGTGTGATTGAACAAGCTGTTTATTTTTGTCGCTGCGATAGTTTACGCGTGGTATTTGTTGATAATTCCTTAGTGGCGCCGCACTTCGACAAAATCGTTCCCAAGCTATCTTTCGTTGAAGTTGTAGATGTTTAACGACGAAAATAACGATAAATAAGGATTAGGAAACTATTGAGCAGTATTAAAGTATTAAGGAATGCAGAGTTATTTGTGCACCCAGCGGCGCCTCTAGCGGACAAACTTATTAAATCATTGTTTCATATACGTCGGTTGAGTTTAAATCTTGGAATTAAACACCTAGCTCTGGTTATAAAACGAAAACTCGACTAAAATATAGATGACATGTGGATTTTGCTATAATAAAAGAAGGAAATAATGAAAAGGCGGGAAAAAAGGTTACGAAAAAATGGCAGAAAATAATTGAAGGTCAGGCGCGCCTCTGATAATAAACTAAGATGAATTTTAAAAAGTAATAAACGAAAAAAGGAGCGTTAAAAATTCTCCCACTGTGATATGCATTTAGTCCCAAAGAGTATAGACTTACATTAGTTTAATTTTACTGTTATATTTCATATTTGCCATATCCAAAGTGAAAAGCAACAAATACTAAATAACACTACTGATATAATACTGTGATACGAGGATACAATGTTATTGTTCATACTAGAGAGATGACTAAATGATGCGACCATTCAGAGGCGCGCCTTCGAACCCATTCGATTCGTTGATTAGTGTCGGTATTGATTAGCACATAAATTTTGTTGAAACATACAGCAGTATCCAGAGATATTCTATTATAATAATTGTAATTCTAAGTGCGATCCAAGCGCCACCGCTGTACTTCGAATTGTTCTTTCGTGCGACATTCGTTTAGCGCCTCGTCAAAAAAAGGTCTTTAAACATTGGCAGCAATTTGTTACATTTATTATTGCTTCTTATGGAAATTTCAACGATGATACCAAAATATTATATTTTTTTACAAAAAGTGTAAAGCAAATGATGCTCAGAAGTTTTTAGTTATAGATTGACATTGAAGAAAAGTATAATTATTTTTATGTGTAAATGTAAATGAAAATTTTATTATGAAAATGATTTCATTTATCATTAATATTCAAACGTTCCTTAAGAAAACTATGAAATCGCAAAATTTTGTTGTAAAGTAGATAATTGAAATAAAAAGATTCTAGTTTTCAACAATATTATTCTGCGATACCTTAGATTTTCCAAGGAGTGTTGGTTCATTGTTTAAGGTAGAAGTAGCAGTAAATGCTAGTTTATTAAAGATGTGAAAAAAGAAAATGTATTTTTCTTCAAATATTTACTTTTTTTTCTTCTGTTTTTGATGTAATAAGCTGATTATATTAAATTGAATAGATATTATTCATTAATTTTGTATTTTTATGTAATTTATTAATTCGCATAATATCTCATAAAGTACGATGTTAAAGTGACAACTTAGGATGACAATCATTTCAATACATTTCATATTAAAGATAGTTTCTGTAAAACTTAGTTCATTTGGTAATTGTCATTTTAAAAAGTCAAACATTTGTTACACAAGACAAACCATTGTCTTTTAACGTCGCTACTAATACCTTAATCTATTCAAGATAACTATTTCCATTTTAGTACAAGTTCATTTTTCTTCCTATGTTGTTATTATCATTATTGTCATTTCAATTATTACTATTATTACCATCATCATCATCTGAGTAAAATTTGTTGTACCATAAGGAACCTCTTTTTAAGAGAATACAGTACTTGAATTGATGTTAATTCACCATGAATGTTTATATTGAATCTATATCAAATAAATGTTATTTTCATATTACAAAAAAAAAAAAAAATATTTTGTTTTCATTGATCTTATATTGAAAAATGGTGTTCATTTGTTCTTAACATATCCATATCATAAAATATTAATTTTTGTCTTAATTTAAAATCTTGATATTTATTTGATATAGAGTCCAAATCAATATAAATCAGAATGAAGATCAATTCAATTGCTTTTTCTATTTAAATCTCAAATGACCATTGTCAACTTTGAAGGCCCGAAGTACTAAAAAGCATCGCGTGGATGTGATTTTCTCAGGTACCAAAAAAGCAAAAGAAACAAGAAAAGAATTCTTTCCTCTATCAATGAACGGTTTTAAATATTCACGTGTTCTTTTGAGCCGTCGCGGCGACGCTCGGATCTGTGACTGTCCACACGTATCTCCTCATTCTATCTCTCATCGTAATGAATATTAATATTAATAATTCTAGTAACATTAAAAAAATAATAATTCGTAGGTGTTAAGGTATTTAATTTTCTTTGTCGCGGTTTGGCTGAAATCATACAATGCGTTACGTCACTACATCAGTTTCCAGAGGTTGTGGTATTCTCAAAGCAAATAACGATAAAAAAAAAAAGAAAAAAAAACTGCAGAAAAACTGATCACTTGTGTCCAACCTCGTATGCTTTCTTACTCGATGCATTGTAGCGGATTTTCCTAAGTTTTGTTGTTGGAAGTAATAGTATTTTTTTAGACGAAAACGAATTTCACGTATCGAAAAATGATTAAAGAAATAAATTGTGAAGGTGGACACACAAACAAAGACGCGCTTAAAGAGATTATTTATGTGTACACAAAGGATAAAACTTTCTAGATCAAATCTCATTGATCGTTTTCTAGGCAATGCTTTTTGAAAGCGTGTATTGAATATTAAGAATACGATAGAAAATGGGAAAAAAGGTAAAAGAAAAAAAGGATAATGTGAATTTAAGTAAATAGGAAGATATATACTTAACGCGAAATCTAGTTATTACATCTGCTCGTTGCTAAGAATTATGCTACTTCATATTTTTAACATAAAGAAAAAAAATGTACCACGTAGTATGTAATAATGAATTTCAAGTAGTTGAAATATCGGCGATTATATGCACTACGATCGAAAACGCAAACTAATTTTCCGTTCTTCTTAACGACGACGAACATACAATTATTTTTTATTGTTGAAACCGTCTCCGCAAAATCTGTACATATTCAAAGAAAATTTACACATGCACACAATTATCAAGATGATCTTTTCCATATTCGAAATTAATTCGTCCTTCGAAGTAAAAAAAACAAAAGTAAAATTATGGTGATGATGATGATAATGACGATGATGATGAAAAGCAAAGTCAAAAAAAAAAAGAAGTGTGAAAGAAGAAAAACGGCACGAAACTGTAATTGTAAAAAATTGTCGTGTATTGTCTGCAACGTAACTGTCATAGTTTCACAATTTCAGGAACGAGCCGGTTTATGTGATTAAATGATACAATATGTTTCATGTGTTCATGCTAGGCAAAAGAAATATTTACCATTTAAGCGATAACGGAAACTGGGGAAAAAGGCGAAAAGGCGAAGGGCAAAACCAATTTTGTCACTATAGTGACTAAAGGTTTAAAAATGACTACGGTGGTTCAGGAAGGCATGGAATTATATATTAGCTTGTTAAATTCATACGTTCTGCGAATACTCGACTGGATAACTGTAAGTTAGCCGACTAAAAATTATATGGAAACATGTATGGGACGCTTAGAAACATTGTAAACTTAAGTAAAAAGGCCTTATGTAATTCTTTGTGTAAAAATTGTACACAACCATAAAAAAAAACATGTAGGATTTTGCGTAGAAATTCAATACAGAAAGTTAGACACAAAATCATTAGGCTCATGATCCAGTTAAATAAAAGTATCACAGGAATCTATACAGGTTTCTGGCTGGTCAGAATTTCTTCTCCAAAGCCCAATCAGGTTCTTACACAAATACCTGCGTTAAATTTCCATGCAAAATTCCACATGAATTTCTTTACTAGGACACAAGTTCGATTTTCTATATACTAAAGAATCAAGCGATGTCTGTTAAAAAGACTGCAGAGTTAAATTAGTTTTTTTACTGGCAAAATCGCTTTGCGTATTTGAAATTGTTGCATGTACTTTTTTTCCTGTGTACATTTTCACAAAAGTACGTACAACCCAAGTCAATTAACGGGCAGTCAATGTTTCAAACGATCCTATACACAGTTTCGGATACGACGACCGCTTCGCAAATAAAATCGGACGTTGGCAAAGTTGCATTCGAGTACAAAAGTATCACACCCGATGGGCATTAATTGAGAAAAGGGGCGAAAAATTGTTGACTTTGTGGGCGAGCGGTGAGCGAGAACAACTGCCTTTGTAATGATTGTACAAATTGTAGAAACAAAGTACCGTGACCGTGACCGTGGTGTAACGAAATGTAATATGACATATATCACAATATATAGAAGGAATATAATTTTTATAACAATATACCCGATCAAAGCGACGTATTGTTTGTCATATTCAATTGCGTATGTGCGTTCGATTTCATTACCAACTTGCGCACCAGATTTGCTTTTCGTTTGGTTTGTTCTCGTTGATCGCGCGTCACGTTAATTTTATTGGAGAGCAAATCCGAGGAAGTAAAAGCCACGAGTTATCCACGAAGCGAGTATTTCAAGAATCTTTTGGGCATTTCGTTTATCCGTCTTGGTTAATAAACTGCGATTGTTAGCGTATCCGAGTAAGCGAGAGAGCTTGCTTCTTCCAGGACCATTTTAGTGACGAAACAATGAAAAAACATTGCGCTGCGAAAACGACATAAGAAAACGAATGAAATGAAGCAAAATAATGAAAAATAGTATTATGCGAATGAAAATAAAGGTGAAACAAGTTTTCCTCATCAGCAGCAAATTGTAGTAATACTTTTACGATCGGAAAGCACAAAGGTTGTGTGGCCAATGTGTTTAATGTGTTCATATTATTAGGTGAAAGGGAATATTTAAAAATAAATGATGAAGCAAGTGGTACCTAGGCGATCTCGTCACTATAGTGACTGCGATGATTACACTTTTAAGACAATGCAGTCAACGTACGACAGTCTAGCATGTATCGGAAAACAGTTTGACGGTGGCACCTCCGGTTTACGAACGTGCACCCCTATTAAGGATTTATTGACAATTTCGTCGTTTCTATACCCGTCATATCAATTTTGTATAAATTAATCAAAAGAATTTGCTCGACGCAAACATGCACGACAATAGGAATTTTGAGAATTTCGGCAGGTTTTCAAAAAATTTCATTTGATTGAAAAATATTGGAATATAGATTTATAAATCGTAATGTAATATATTTTATGGTAAAATGTACAAAATTGAAATATACAAAAATGTTTCCGTTGCTAACCGCACTGTAAATGAGCCAACAATCGTGCTCACTTTTAAAAGTGTTTAGTACTGCAAGATGTAGACTGGCCTATTAAATAAGAAATTAGATTTTCGTCGAGCGGAAGCTTTAATCAAAATACGTTTATTAGATTCTGCATACGACTTTAAATTTCACCATTGAAATATCTATCTAAAATTTTGCTTCAAACTTCGATTAGTAAATCGTCATTTTTGCACGATTGTCAATGAATCCTTTAGCGAATACTTTAATTCTGAAACATTGTCTTTGTTTACGTTTAACACCATGTGGATGGAAGTTTCACTTTTCCATTGAATGCGTTTATCTGTATCGGCTGACAATGATACTTTTAGATGAGAAGCACGCGATTTGGTAAAAAAAAAATAGCGGTCTACGATATTGCCGATGATTTACGACCGTTGTCACTTTAACTCTGAAAATTTCATCCATATCAATTTAGCTGTTAATCCCGTCAATCAAAATCGAACGATAACAAGGACGTGTCGGTTCTTGGTCGAAGATTGCGCGAGCTACGGAATCGAAGGTCCTACCGTGTTTGACAAACATATTTCCCCGTGTCAGTCATCATTATACGATATACCGGTAATAATAAACTTTTTTCGATCGGGAAGCACAAGGTACATATAGCCAGTAAATGTGTACTCATTCTAATAGCATTCTACGTATTGTTAACAATATATTATCGGACGATAGTTAGAAACAATAGTGCTATAAAGTGTATATGTAAATGTATACGTCGAGCATTTCGTGTAACTTCGATCCCGAATTGTCCGTCGGGTCTCGCGCTTGATTAGCAAGCCACCTTCGGTATCCCTAATACTGCTTTCAGGGTGGCCTTATGACTTTTCATTTTCACTGACCATACAAATTCCAAGGACGATTTTCAGACCAACGTTCAACTTATGAGAAACTTCTAATAAGTGTAACTGTAGTAATTAACGAGTTTTACTTACAAGCCATGAGCATCGAGTTACTCATGATTCATGAGTACATGGTAATTCATGAGCGCACACTTTCAGCAAGTTTCTCACACGTTTAACATGAGTTATCCGAAAAGTCTACTTGGGTCAAGCGGCTATTCAATTGTATCAAGCGTAGTCATTCAATTGCAATGTTAAGAATATATAAATATATATTCGATATATCTGATATTTAATGAATGTATAAATAGATGTATAATTATAAAAGGACTTATGAATAACGAGCGATATATATTAGACTTTAATCTCTTTAGTGTGCTGTCGGCATCCGTAATTGAGTCGCCGAAGATGAAAAGTCGGCTCAGCGCGCAAATTGACTTAGGTAAACCACCTACATGGTTAATCGAGCAGTTGTACCACTCGCTGAAATTCGCGATGAATTAGAATATAATCGATATCGAGACCCCGGACGGAAAGAGGTTACATGCAGTTCGTTTCTTACGCATATATGTATATATATATACATATACTCACCGATATATGTATATATGTACTCGCGAGAACGGAATTCTTTGATTTCAGTATCATAATTTTATTTTTTTGAAAATTAAATTAATTGAATAGTTGCAACTTGTCATGCAGATGTCGAAAAATGCAATAATTATTGAATTATACACATTTGATCTATATTTTAAAACATACGAATGTCTGGTTTATTATCAAAAATTCATTACAATTTACCAATTAAAGAACGAAGAAACTTGAAAATTGAAAAAGCAATATTTCTTTACACATATCTGATTGTGTGCATTTTTCTGAATTTTAAAGCAATATAACTTTATTGAAGGCAAATTTATTTTATCGTCAAAAACGTTTGAAAATACAATTTTGATTTCATCTGCATTGCGTCGCTTCAAAGGATTTCTTTTTCGCTTATATATATACGTATATACATACATACATATGTTTATTAGATTAAGATAATGAACCTTGTAAAGGTACTTAGCTCGGCTGCGCGGCGACGCGTCATTTGGTCGCGTAAAAATGCTCAATGTTCGTCGCTCCACTCCCTTTCGTACATAGCAATCTAGAGACAAACGCGCGAAACCTAAACTGTAAACTAGAAAGAATGATACGAAAAAGAAATGAAAAAAAAAGTAAAAAAAAAAACCTGGGTATGCGGTGAACCCGCCCGCTCCAGGTACCACGAAACAAAAATAACGAGACGCAAAAGAGAATCACGAACTCTCGTTGTACAAAAGCAAAGTCAAATACCTCATAATCTTGTTGTCGCGGATTCGATGGCGCGACGCGTGCGGCCGAGTTTTAGGTGTTTTCGGAAGACGTACCGGGATTTCCGACTTACTGTGGAAACTCATCACGCAGTAATGCCTACCTTTCGGCCTTACTTTTTTACACGAAAGAAAAGAAAAAAAAAAGGAAAACAAACACTGTGCGCTTATGTTTTATTCCTGCATTCCTCCGCAAATTAAGGAAGAAAATGATAATGATGGAAAAGAAAAAATAATAATAAAAACGAAAGAAATAATATATCAATGTTATCCGAAAAAATAGACGAAAAGAGAGACGACAAAAAGAAACAGGCACACTACAAATAATAAATGATGGCCGCGAAACTTCTGATCTCGAACTTAGTGTGTTTCAAATAATGTGCGTTCGAAAGCATTATCTGTCGTTCTTTTTTGTTACAATTAACGATGTTCTTCATTTTGTAGGGAAAAATGTGCGAAACGAATTTCTGGTGAATTTAAAAAAAAATCGTTGAGGTGATTCTTCGGCCCTACTTTCATATCGAAAATACTTGCATTTACTAATTAATTCTTATTGTTTATTTTGTTGACCAAAGAACAACAAACAGTAGATTATTACGTTAATTTCATTGTTAATTTCGGAAAAAATTGTCCAAGATACAGAATTTCCAAAAATAGCTTACAACTTGTGTAAACGCAATCGTTTTTGTAATTAAGTAAGCTTCAACAATCACTTCGATATTGACTTATCGACTAAATTATTTATGAATCGTTTAAATGTAAAATTAACCTGGCAGCCAAATTCGTTAATTATTAATGTATTTTTGATTGATAATAATTGATAAATAATTGAAAATGTTGCAACAAATTTTTTTCTTTTGTGCTACTTTTTTGACGGTAGAAGTTACTTGAAGCTTTACTCAAATGTAATACTTATAAGTTGCTTTAATTGATCTGCAAATTGTTATCAAAATAACGTAATTTTTGTTCAACATATATTATCTAAGTCACTCAATTTATTATTAAGCAAGTGAAACAATATTCAATTATTTATCAATAATATATCATTCGCAAAATAAGCAAAAAATGAAAAAAAAATGAAATATAAAAAAATGTAATAAACTGGGAAACAAACTCAACATCTTAAGAAGCCGATTCGCGGAGGTACGTTTTTATATCCGTTACGGATTATACTCGAATGAAATCTACGTTTTTTCTGAATTATAGGTATAAAATGACGAATAAAAAATATATTAACACTGGGTTGAATAATCTTTATAAGGTATATAATATCATTTACTGATTCATAACTTACTACGTAACTTGAAAAGAAAGTGAAACGAAAATTAACTCCACGTTTGGCTATCTAGACAAAAATGATAACACCCATAAACAGTATTTCTTGATGCGCAAGAAATGCCATTATTTTTATTGAATTCAACGAAACGTCGGTCAATGATTTTACTCGTATGAAATAAAGGCATTGGATGCAGTCACAAAAATCAATTGATCAGAACAGTCAACGTTACTTAACAATGTTTTATCTACTTATTATCATTGATTTTTGTTCCGATTACTTTGCGTTAATTATTGCGATTAAATCAAATTGTACAAGTACATATTGCTCATTATTAGTATTAATTTTTGTTTTTCAATCAAAGTTTACATCGTTACTTTTAACAAAAACTCAGCAAATAAACGAAATCTCACGAGAAAGTGTTTCTTCGTACTGATTTTTATCGACAAGCAAATTGAAGTCTAACAAAACAGCCGTACAAATGTTATTTTTGTATCCGGATTTGTTCTTACTCGCCGAGTTCGCGAGTAAAGTTCAGGACAATTTTAACAAGCAGGCTTTTCTGTATCGCAGTTGTACGTCAAACAATCAATTACCGTTTACTTAATTCATTTATTGTTATTAGCCGTTTACGATAATTCTCTGGCATTGCGTTTCCATTGCCTCTCATCCAAATGTAAAGTCTTCAAAGTAACAATTTATAATTTCAAAGTTGACGAACAGTGTTGTGTTTCTCGTTGCAAGAGGATTTTCGTAAACTTCTGCTACATCTTGCTGAAATAAAAAATAACAAAAGAAACTATATGAAATTATGTAATGGAAATTATACATGAAATTTCGACTATATTCTGTTACACATTTTCGACTGAAAACTGGATCGTAAATATAAATTTATGAAAATCTGAATCTAATGGTCGTTTTTAATGACATTCTACTGAACCCGCATTTTTTTATTTCCTAATTTCAAAGTTTTCTCTAATCAATTGGTTGACTGAATTAAGTTTTTGTATTTCTATTTTATATTGTTTAAAACTTTGATATCTTTTGCGTAATGAAATTATTTAAGTTATTACAAAAATAATGATAACGTAAATTACTTAATTTTAGTTAATTAACTAATAACCATCAAATAAAGTGTCACTTGTTTTCTATTGCTCCATCGTTTTTTTTCTTTTTTCTCCTTCTGTCTTTAGTATTTTTTTACTATTATTTACTTACTTTTTTAATTGACTTTTTTTTATAATTTAATATTTCTGTAAAATAAACTTTATTTTATATATTTTTAATTTTTGTTTACAATAAATGTAAACAAATAAACTTCGCTTTTTGTTTTGCTGATTGAATTTTAAGATACTTTAATAGTCCATCCTCTTTTTTAGTTCCTTATCTATTTGTTTTTATTCTTTTATCCCCTTTTTGTTTATCTCGTTCTTCTCTGTTTACAAATAACAGAATTGCATTCGGTGAAAATTAACGCTAGGTAAAATGGACATTATTTTTCACTTCACAATCAACCTATTTTCTGATTCAAAAAATCACAATTATGAGTCAAGGCGAGTGAATGTTTATGCAATGTCATGCGTATTATGCCGTTTTCAAGAATGGAGGGTGGAGGGAGGGACTTTAGATCATTGCTGGTTAAAACGCATGAAGTCAGCAACAAAGTGCAACGAAATGTGCAAGATTTGTAGGTTTTAAATGTTGTGAAAATATGACCATCGATTGTGATAAAAAACAACAACGTACAAACTCTGGATTTCTGTTATTTCAATTTTATAAGACAACAAAAACAATGTCAAGTCAGGTAAAGGTGACGTCTAATTTCTTACTTAATCTCTAACAATTTTCAATCATACATTTTCAATTCTAACCTCAAAATCATATTTCGACACAACAAAGTAACAATTGACAAAACAATGGCGCAATTATTTTACTCTGAAACATTAATTATTATTATCATGAAATGTTTTGATGATAGATTAGAAAAATATCACTTCTTTCGAATATATTTATTACGAAAAATCTTAAAATAATATAATGTGTATTATTATTAGATGCAATCGATTGAGAGGTTTAAAATATATGTTGTTGACATCAACTCATTTAAGAAAAACATGTGAGCTTTTGTTGTAAATAAATTGCAGCAGAAGACTCATACGTACCTTGTATAAAAAATTAAATAAAAACTAATGTCATATTGTATTATAGCATTTAATATGTTAACATAAATGGTCCCATTAAATATTAATGTGAAGTGCATTTTGCATTAGGACATGTGTTAAGGAAAGTCTGTAAATCACCATCAAAAGTTAAAAAAAAGTTGTTCAAATTTCTATAAAAATGTATAATATCAATTATAGATATAGATTTGAAAGTAACGAACCACCTTAAAACCATATAATTACATTTTCAGATTCAATGACGGTTTCGCCGTAAAAAGATGTCTTGTGAATCGTTATTGATGAAATTGCGGAACCATGAATTCTCTATTGAAAAGCGTTCACTTGTCAAACAAGAAGAACACTTTGATTCGCGAGGGCCTGCAATATCAGTTGGGCACCTCTGTGTTGGAGATGCAAAGCGCACAAAACGTTTTAGAAGGCATGCCCGTTGACAATTGCAATGAGAGTATGTCACTTTGCTCAACGCTGGAAGCCATCTTCCTGCATGGCCTTAAGGATAGTTTGCTGAATCGAGTAACTGAAGCCATAAGTGGCCCGGATCTAGATGCGATGCCTCAACCAAGTTTTTGGGGCCCATTGCTTGTTTTTTCTCATCGACAAATCATCGATCAAATTACGTCTTTGAGTCAAATCAGCACCGAAGTCGGTTACTGTCGGGTCTGGATTCGCTTGGCCCTTAACGAAGGTTTACTTGCAAGCTACCTTAGTGCTATCAAACGGGAGAATTCTGCATTAAAACCTTATTATAGTCGTGCTGCTTTTATACGAGACGTCGATCTAGTAGAGGTGAATTATTTCTTTGTGATATTCTTCATAACACAAATATTAGGTCAAGAGTCTTGACAAAATTTTAATAAATGTTTTATAAACATTATGTAATAACGAAATTAGCAAAACATGTTTGGCTCATTGTATTTACAGGTAGTGCAACGACACATAGAAAGCCTTGACTATGTCAAGTTTAACTTAGCTTGCAATTCCAGTCTACTCAATTTTTGGTCTAGCACGCCATTGATGATGGCTGCTGTTTGGTCTCCACCAATGAAAAACTGTCCAGTAAATGCTGCAGTTGATATTGCTAAGACAATACAAGTCGATGTTGATATCACAGAAGAGATTGATACAAGCAGTTTAGGGAGCTATGATTCCTTTAACTCTTCTCATTTTGCTCTTAATCGGTTCGGTGATAATGTTATAAAATTATGCATAATCATCACATACAAATTAAATTATATCTGATCTTATAAAGTTTAAAAAATCTACTTTATTATTTGCATATCATTTGACAAAGAATTAAAATAGTTAAAAAAAAATCATTATTGCAGATTTGGCGGTGCAACGGAAGATGATGCCTTAAATATAATTCTGGGTAACTCAATTAGAACAGTATCTGATATGGTAGAAGCTCAAAGCAAAGGAACTTCAGATGGCGAACAAGAGAACAGTGGAGAAACATTGGGAATAAGTAAAATCAATGAAAACGAAGAAGTTGAGGCTGATACTCAATTAAAACAAACTGCAAATGATGTTGATGTTGCTGAAGTATCAGCTACAGGCAATTCTTTAATAGGTCGTCTTGGCTGGTCCACATCATTAGGCGACAGTGATATAATTTCTTCGCAGATTTCTAATTCAGATGCGCTTCAGACGCCAGGCGAGGGTCTCACTTATGATTCTTTAATCCAAAATTATCAAACAACAGGCTATTTAAAGTCACAAGATATGCAGGATGTTTTCACTTCAGATTCGTTCGAAGATAAAAATGTCAATATAAGGAGTGAAACGCAGCCTGAAAAACAAGTATGCCCTGCGGTATTTATACTGAACAATTCAATTATAAATTATAACATTTAATATTTTATCCAACGAAGAGATAAATTGATTTTTTACTAAATGTTTGTGTTTAATTTTAATTTTCTTCTAATCTTACTATTATTCCAGAATAAAAAATCTGCTTGTTCGCAGATCACAGAAACGATGGATTTATTACTTGGAACTATCGCCCAAGAACAAGGACTGGATTCACAAAATTATAGTTGCAAAAGTTGTGGACACCTTATAGGGCTAACCTTTGCAAAAGCTCATGTTTGTACTTTTACTGGACATTATTTTTGTTCAAGTTGTATGATGGTAGAAGAAGCACCAATCCCTGCACGTATTGTACATAACTGGGATTTTAATCGGTATTTAAAACTTTATTCTTTGAATTTCACTAGCATATATGTGTATACAATTTTTAACAATTTAATATGCAAACAGGTACCCTGTAAGCTTAAAAGCTGCCAATTACCTGAATAATTGTCGACAGTTAATCGACTTGAAAGAAACGAATATGCGCATTTATAGCGCAGTAGATTGCATGGCGCAGTTACAGAATTTGCGCATTCAATTGAATCTATTGGGCGCGTATTTATTCACTTGCAGGGAGCCAATCATTGAGTCTCTGCAGAAGCAGATATCACCACGTGATTATTTATATGAAACTGTTCACAAATACTCAATTGCTGATCTACTTGATGCTCCAAGTGGAGCTTTGGCCCAGCAATTACAAAAGATTGTTGAGTTTGCCAAAGATCATGTATTAAATTGTTGGCTTTGTAGTCAAAAGGGTTTTATTTGTGAAATCTGCAGTAATCCGAAGGTCATTTATCCATTTAACATGAAGTCTACTTACAGAGTTAGTATTTTATAAAAATAAAACATATATTATATTATGTTAGCATTACTGGTACTTTTAATGTTTTACCAAAATTTTGATAAAAAATGTACAAAATTTGATATATTAATTAAGGTTGGTTATTCTTATAAAAGTGATTTAATTTCAGTGTCCGGAATGTAATGCAGTATTTCATGCAGATTGTCTGAATGCAAGCAAACCGTGTCCAAAGTGCGAGCGCAGGCGCAAGCGCGTGGACCTTCCTTTACTGAATTTGAGTCAAAGCGACATCACGACAGATAATAATGCCACAACATCGCCTATTTGTATAAAGTAATTTATTTATTATAGATTCATGTGACTTTTTAAAAGCTGTACAAAGTGTTTTCATCTAAAATGTTTAATTTTGAGTCTTGTTGCATTTTGAGTAAAGTCAGTTGATAACGAAATTCTTCTGACAATAAAAATTAGTTTTAAATTCTATTGGAAAATTCAATTTTTCAAGTGATGTGTATTATTTACAATGATGAACTCTTTAAAAATCGTTTTATATTGATTTATTAATGAAGATGTATAATATTGTTAATTTATAGTGTATTTTCTTCAAGCTCAGATAATAGTCATTTCGGTTTTCTAAAGCATCTTGTCTTCATAAATCTTTTTTTTTTTTTTATTCGTATAAGACAATAGAATTAAAACATTGCGTTTATCTACTCAGCTTTCATTTTCAATGATGAATTTCTTTTATTTATTCATTAACTTTTTACTTAAGTGTGCAACATTTTATACCTTCTGTAAGTTGTATTTATTTCTTAATCAGATTATTTATTTTCTTAAGTCAACAAACTTAGAAATACATTTTTAAGGAATAATAATGCAAACATTTAATCAATGAAAAAACACATTTTTATCTGATCATTACAAATATAACGATGCTACACTAAAATTAATTAGATCTAGATTCCGTCTTATTTTTTTATCCTGTTGTAAATTGTCATACCATCGCGACAAATTCAAAAATTCTGCCTTTTCTTGATTTGTTAAATTAACCTGTAAAAATTTAATATTATTCATGTGATTGAAAAAATTGTACAGATGAAATTTGTTAATAAAATAGTTACAAAAACGTTATATAAATCGTTAGCAACTATAATTATAATTATTATTTATTTTTATTAGTACATTAAAATTTATATACAAACTTTTACCATCAAAAAAACTTGGTATGTACTAATTTTTTCAGTTAATTTATATATCTTACCATAACTGTATACAAAGAATAAAAAAGTGCAATATCTGCAATAGTTATTGATGTTCCAGTTATATATGGATTCCTTTGTAATGCTATATTGATTTCCTAAAATATAATAAATAAGTTTTTTATATCTTTTCTCTTTTTTATCGTGTATTTTATTGGCAATTTAATGTAAATTTTACCTTTAAAACTTGTCTTTTATTGGGATGAATGTCAGCATAATTAACACAAACCGCAGAATATTCAAGCCACTGTCTGCACAGAGCTTTAGTTATTTCATGTTCACCAAAAACATTTTTGTTTTTAGACTTAGATGTAAGTTCTTGAATGATGGTACTAAAGCCTGTAATAATTTTGTTTGGTACTAAATTATCTGCCGCAGGAATCTAATGTAGAATAAGAAATATTTTTATTAATTGTAATGCAAGTTCAATTTAAGTTAAGTAAACAAGCAAGTGTAAACTTAAGCTGTTAGTCAATATCTATATATGTAATACTGATATCAGTAATCTTGAATCTTTACACGTTGAATTTTTAATCTTAAATTTTTAATCTTGGTTTAGTATTTTTTGTACATAACGATATAGTTCACTCAGTGTTTATTTTTTTTAATTTTCTATACGAAAAATTGCGAATAAACGCTAATGTATACTGTATTGAAATAGTAAGAATCATATTGAACTGACAGAATTTATTTTTACACTTTCTTATCAAGACTTTGGAGGTTATATGCCTCTAAATACAAAGCCTGCAAATAATTTCAGCAAACGTACATTGTTTTCCGTGACGTGGAACTTTTGTTCTTTCACCTGGAGATAATCCGTAATATTTTGTATACAATCGATACTACAGAGCACCATTTTTTCACTTTTTATTATTCACTAATGTTCATGGAAAATATATCTACTTCACACCCAAACGCACCGTCGCAATACGATATTCAATATTTTCACACTGTCAAAATGACTTGGATATAAAAACAAAGTAATCTTCATAAGTTGCAAATATTTTTCACTTTTCTTTTTAACTTAAATACAATAACTTATTTTTGTATTTATAGATAATTTAACGGTTTACAATCAAAATAAAATTCGAATTTAACATTTTTTTTACATATTCGAAACTTTGATGTAATTTAAATTTACTTGAATTATTTTAAAAACGCACTAAAATTCATTACTGATAAAATAAACAAGCATGTCAGATAAAAATATTTTTATTTCAAAGTATTGTTTTACATTAACATATGTATAAGATCGAACAGTTTTCATTAAATGTAAATAATAAAAAATAACTTAAACGTATCTCAAAACAAAGCATTACTAATAGCTGAATTTAAAATTTACAACCTCAATTTGAAAAGTATTTTTATAATCGATGATTAAAATGGGATAAATTGGAGAAAGAAAAAGCTTTTATATTATAACTTGCCTTGGTGAATTCAAAAGATTTTTAAATGGATAGAACAACAAAACAATTCAACTCAAATAAAACTACAAGTTACAAACTTGACTCTTGAGTTGGAAACTTGACTCTAATAAAATGTTTCATTTGAACAATCTATGTAAATAGTAATTCAAAAAAAATTGTCTAAAAATATGTTAAATGTATCAATGTTCATAAAAGCGTTTTTTTCTCATAATTATTTTTACAATATGTCTTTTCGCATGTTGCCCTGGTTGAATGGTGGAATGAAAAAAAGAGGATTATGCTTGCATGACAAAGAATATCAATTTTGTTATAATAATTGGCAATGTTTTTAATGGCATTAAAATTAGCTAACTTTGGAGATTCAGTTTTATTATTCATTTCACATGTTTATTTGTACTAAGTTGTAGTCAATGAATTATTGTGTCACAAGTGCATGAAAAACGCTTTCTCACTCCCTATAGAATTATTCATTTTTCATGCCCTTGTGACGAGCAACAATATTCATTTCAAGGAAGGTACGAATTTTTAACTCCCTTGGTTATAAGTGTACTATATGGAAGTTGATTATTGTGATACTCTAAATAATGCGAAATCAACAATGTCGCATTAGACAGAATTTCAGTGAGGTGCGAATATTGTATATTAGTATTACAATAGGAAATATTACTCTAATTTTTTTGGTAAATGTAACAATGATTATCGCATATATTTTTGTCAAATCGTACAATAATATAAATTTAAATGCTCGTTAGTGAACATATTAATATAAAAATCATCTAAAATAACATGTATAACTTTTTTACAAACTTTTTTTGTTTTTATTAACATTTATAGAATTATTGTAATGTAAAATTGATCAAATCTAAAATTTTGATTTTTTGTCGTTGAAATAAATTCTTGAATTTATATTGATTTAAAAATATAACGTGCAGTATGACTTAAAACAAGTACATTACTTCCGACTTTTTTATATTTATAATATTTATGAAAAAAACGATATACAGTGTTTGTTTTAAGTCCTACTGAATATTTTAAATGCATTTTTTGTTCGAAAAGGAAATCCTTTATAAAAAATTCCCCTTCATACATCAAGTTCACTCTTAAAAATATTTATTTTGATATTAAGAAATTAAAAGGCATAGATATAACAGAAATATACTCCATAAAGCAAAAAAAAAAAAAATTGTATCAAATATGATCCATGTCATTATTATCTTTAAAAAGTAATCCACCTTCTAAGCTGCAGGAGATAGTCATCCCAAATCAAGTAATAGTTGGATTACTTTAAGAAATATTAATATAATAATATAATTACGTAAAATACATAAATTAACCCGATTAATGGGAGAGCTACTGAATTAGCTCCCAAAAACGCAAGCTACAGTTAATGGTATCCAGAAAGAGTTGGCATTGGCATCATATCAACGTGTTTTACGAAAACTAGGACATCTCAAAAAATCTCTATCTTAGTCTCAAAAAATAACACAGAGATTAAGACAGTGATTTTTTGAGATGTCCTAGTTTTCGTGAAACATGTCGATGTACAGTTAACAAGCGAAAAAATTATAACAACATAGAAAAGTTTCAGAATGGTATAAATTATAAAAAAAAATTTTCTATGTGACTTTGTATAGTCTGGAAATTGTAACAGTAAAAGGAAATCATACTCTATTGATCTATGTATTTTTTTGTTTAATTATATTACTCTTTCTCAATATACTTATACCTCGCAATAATACTTTTTTATGGCTTCAAAAATCCTGTTTAAGTAGTATAAAGTTGTATTTAATAATTTATTAAACAGTATATTAGATCTGCTAAAGAAGTGCCAACAAATCTCTTAATAATTCAATACTTATGTATAATGGTACAGACTATTCAGAGGTAAAACTGTTCATTAAAATGAATTATTTAATGTATACACAATGGGGAATGTGTTTTATGTTGCGTTTCTAAAAACATACTATCGAAGACAAAATCGTATTTGCAAAATTGTATTTTTTAAACAAACTTTTATAACCCTTGTATGACTCCTTTATACAATTGAATTTTAATAAATGTATTTAACCAGATAATTTGATGTTATTTTAGAAATTAATAAAAATAAATAAAAATCTATTAACTTCACCTAAATTCAATTCAAACTAATAATACTAGATACCATTATGCCAACTACAACATTGATTTTGGCAACTCAACTTTCAACATATTCCTCATTAAGATTAGTAAATTTGGCAAATAAAATGTTTCTAGTGCTAATGTACCAGTATCCATACTATATAAATTAAACTATACAAGTGCGCGTTAAATACATGTATATACTACTTGAATAGGGATATGTACTTAGTTTTTTTTTCTGCAACAATACAAAACTAAAAGTCTTTTCCTTATTCATCATCATCATCACTTTTACGTTACACTTGGCCTTTATCAATTTATCGTTAAACTTTTCATACACTCTTTACATTCAACAGTTAGTAAAGCCTTTTCTCGTATGAAAAGAGACTATGAACGTTTCCTTCCTGTTGTGCTGAATGTGTCCTTTTTTCAAACCTCAATTCGCCTGCATACATCATCGCTCTAAGTTGGGACACAGACCTGGCACCAATATCTTGGCATCCATGTTTAATACCACATTGAAGGTACGGCAAAAAGTTAAGTACGGTACCCTTATCGACGATTGATCCACTAACGCCCTGTGCTACTTTCAACTTATCCATTTCATTGTGAAAGTAACGATCCATGGCTGAGCCATGGGCGTCCTTACGATTCATTGCTTCAATCGAGCCCATTCCACGATATTTCTTCAAACGTACCCCATCGCTAAAAAAGTACTCGCCTGGAGCTTCGGAAGTGCCTGCTAAGAGTGAACCCATCATTACTGTACTGGCTCCCAAGCTCAGTGCCTTGATGATATGTCCAATACACTGAATACCACCATCGGCAATCACTGGTACTCCAAACTTTCGCGCATATTCTGAAACCTTGTAAACGGCAGTAGCCTGTGCCCGACCGACCGCCATAACCTCCTGAGTGATACAGATTGAACCCGATCCCATTCCCACTCTTAACGCATCGGCACCAGCTTTAATTAAATTATCTGCCTGTCTCGTGGTGACCACGTTGCCTGCCACGACCTGCAAGTCTGGGTACCTTGACTTGATGTGTTTAATCATGTCGATCTGGTATTTTGAGTTTCCTTGAGAGGAATCCAAAATTACTACGTCTACACCAGCGTGTGCAAGTAATTGCAGCCTGTACTGGTCTTCCAATCTAGTTCCAATGGCAGCTCCAACCAAAAGTTGTTTGTTGTTGTCTTTACTTGCGTTTGGATAGTTACGATTTTTCTTTAAGTCAGTTCGAGCCATCAGCGACACAAGTTCTCCTTTTTCGTTGATGATTGGCAATTTGCCTTTCTTAGATTTTTCAAGAATTATATTGGCCTCTTGTAATGTTACTCCAGAAGGTGCAGTTACAAGCTCATCAAACTTTGTCATAATAGTGTCCAATGGTTGGCTTTGCTGCTTTATTGAATCCTCGAGGAAGTCAATGTCACGGGAAGTTACGATACCCAAGAGTTTGCCTCCAATTTTACCTGTGTCAGTGATTGGTACCCCACAAAAACCATGTTTAGCTTTCACGTTTAGTATGTCACGCACTGTGTGGGTTGGTGACAAGACTACTGGATCTCGTATAAAACCGTGCTTGTATTTTTTCACCTGTTAACAGATATTTAATAGTTATCACAGCATAATGACATTTGTTATTAAAACATTGAACAAAGAAAAAGTTTATTAAATTATTAAATTTTGCAAAATAAAATTTGAGCTCTAATTTTGATTTTTGATTGACAAAAAATTGTTTTCAGTTTAAATATTTGCATAAAAAAACGTTGAAAACCGTCTGCACAAAAAATTAGTCAATTTTTATGTAAATTAAAAATATTGTGATATCATTATGGTGACATTTAAAAATTGAAAATTAATCATAAAATTATAGTATTTTTTAACAGATATACCAGATGCTTTTATTTTCCATCTTCAATTTTAAAGAATATGTCATGAAGTATACTTGAATTCTAGTATTTTTAACTTACAATTTTTGTATTCCTAACTGCAATTATAAAACACTTAAAAACATGTAAGTCACTTTAACAGTTCTGATCACAAAAATCGATCTAATTCAAAATAACTTCTAATCCCTGTGGAAATGAACAAAAACGTGGTATCCATAAGGACATCTCAATCAACTTTAATATGATTTCAGTTGCAGAAATAAGTGGAAATATAACTAAAAATAATCTTTGAACATGCAAGACATTATTTTTACATAATATACATACATTAACATAATCAATAAAAAAATAAATAATAAATATTTTCATATAACATATATTCAATTTGTCAAATAATTACTTTCGTAACTTCGCCGGCTTGGTACTCCGGTGTACAGTTGTGATGTATGATGCCGATGCCGCCACTGAGAGCCATGGCTATTGCCATGTCAGACTCTGTAACGGTGTCCATTGGAGAGGACACGAGTGGCGCTTTAAGGATGATCTTTTTGGTAAGCGAAGAATGCAGATCGATTTCGTCGGCGGTGAAGTCTATGTAGCCAGGCAATATGATGAAGTCGTTGTAGGTTAAACCATCACCGTTGGCAAACAGTTTGGTCGCATCGAGACCGTCCTGGGGCACGATCATGTCCCCGACGTGCCTGTCGTCGATCACGTAGTCAGCCATTGTTTTGCACAAGTTTGGTTTCTTCTTTTAACTGGCCGTCCCGCCAAGCATGAAATGACCGAACACAACGTGCTCGCGCTGCTTTTGTAATTGCCGAGTGACTGCGAGCGCCATCGGCGTGAACTTTATGCAGGATACATATTTGCGTCTTGGGTCTTGCACTTGAAGTTAGCAATTTAATGTTTGGTGACATTTTATTATCGTATTTAAGAAGAAGACGAATGTCTGCTGACACGGAGTTAGTGTCCTTTTTAATAAAAATGATTTGTTTTTAATTTTTAATAAAAAGAGAGAAGACATCAATTAGAGTAAGAAACGCACTTTACTCCTGGCACCATCTCGTACAAAAGTTTCAAATTTAAATAACGTGTAAACAATTTAAGAATAGAGGAAGCTAAAACGTACATTTTAATACAAAAAAGAAATCAATTTATATACATTTATGATAAAGTGTAAAAAAAGAATAATAATAATAACAACAATTTTCTTTAAAATCAATAGCTAAATCACCTACCTCTGCCACAAGTGATCTTTCTCTGTCTTCAGCTAGATCTAAAAGCACGAGACAATATTGTCGCCTCGTCTCTTTCTAATCGCTCGATAACACGCGCGGTAAACAGAGAAAACGTTTTGTCAAATGCCTCAACTCTGTTTACGACTAAAACAGCGCGTCAGCGGCGCATCTCGAGGCAACTTGGCGTTTGTGCTGAATTTTTCGGGCCGCGACTTTGGCCTGATCTCACGCGACCGATAAAACATTGTTTTATTCGCGTTCGTGCGTGCATTTTTTTCTCCGTCCGCCCTCTCCCCTCCTCTTACTATTTCTTTCTCTTTCTTTTTCACTGTGTCTTCGGACCCGGGCCTCAACGTCAACGCAGCAGTCGCTATTGAACGCAGTGAGGTCACTTGACACCCGATAATGGTATTTATTATTTGGTAGTTTGTGATTCAATGAAATCGGCTTTCTGCTTTTGAACTACATGATTCACGTTCGATCTTCCGTTTGTGTTCTAGGACATGGCCAAAGGTGGTAAGGACAAGATCGGGCGCAACGGCAAGGACGGCGAACCCGAGGAGGTGAGATGTGAGGTTATGTTCACGACCTTGTCTCTGTTGAGCGTGACAAGTGGCGCGTGCCGACACACTATTAGAGGTTAGGCCGGCCGCGGGTAGTATTGATCATGCATTTGTTGTGGACATGCATGTAACTGGTGGATGGTCATTTCGGATTGATTTTGCCGGAAGCGCAATTTTTTTCTCCCGCTGTCTGTCACAAGGATACGGTCGGGAGAAATTTTGCATTTTGAAGGTCTTTGAAACCTCCGGACAAGTGCTGGCATGTTATGCAAAGTTTACTGTCAATTGTGTGCAAAATGTTATGCCACTCTTGGAATTTTGTTATTCATGCACTTGAAAATCCATTGTTTTGTACAGATTGCACTTGGGAAAAGATTGACTTAAATAATTAAGTAATAATCAATTTACTTAATTGAGGTAAAATTAGACGTTTGATTTATGGTAGTAAAAAAAAAGAATTCAAGAAAGGTTTTATAAGCATTTTTGTTGTTGGCAAGTGTATATATTTAATTTTTTTTTATAATTTCCAATCGTTAATGAAAAATATTTTTAGATACATCGATAATAGCAGTTAAAAATTGCGAATAGAATCAGAACTAGTGAACTTTTTTAACAAGGATTGTTCATGTTCTTTTAATTACTAATAATCTTGTTTTTTTGAAAAATTAAGTCAATGGATCAATGGATAATGTGGCTTTTGATTGGTTTTACACAATTATATGTTACAAACTTCCAATTCTTAATAAGTATTGAATTTTTTAAGAAAAATTTTGATTAAATAAAATAATTATGTTAATTTTTATACAGTAAGCAAAAAAAAACGGAAATAATTAAATGATTATGTCTTAAGAGTGGCTTATTATTAATTTTAACAAAATTAATGGTATTAATTTAACAGAAAACACTTATCTACTAATAACAACTAGAAAAATCACCTTAAGGATATGTATCACCCATTAATTACTCGATTTGGTATCTTTTAAGGTAATATTTTTAAAATAATTAATTAATTACTGTAATTAGTTTATGCAATTCTTTTAACAACAATAAGTTACAAATTTAATTAATTAAACATTTTAAGAGTGGTACTCCAAAATGCCATAAATCTTGCAATTAAAGTACAATATATCCTCTTAAGGTAATTAATCAGGTTGAAAAACACATTGTCGGTATTTTTTTCATTTACCATCATCGTCATAACAAATTATTTCTTTGAAGACAATCCAAAGATTGTTTGACATTGACAGAATAATTTAGATGCTTAACTTTAAATGCCGTAACTCCCAGTCATCTAAAACCTGCACTAACTATTTTTTCCCCACCAAAAACTGAAACTTCTTCACTTTCCCAAACTTTTGGTGAAAAAACTCAAAAAATTCTGTTTTTTTAACTCTTTTTTTATACTTTTTTTTAACAATTAACAATACATAAAAAAATAAAAAACCATCCTTTCCATAACATTTTCAGTTCAATATTGAAAGCTGAAGCAACGAAGCGTTAATTGGAATGCGTCTAAAAATATAGCAATTGGAGTCTTATTAATAAATAATAAAAAAAAAATTAAAAAAAAAGAAGAAAAAAATATTAAAAAAAGAAGACGCGCATTTGTACGAAATTATGCAAGCGAACCGTAAGCACACGCACGACTTAAGCCAACAAACTGTGGGAGGGGGTGTTCGGTATGGACGGAGGGGCAGCGCTCGCGCTCGGCAAAGATTCGAACGACCGCTGTTCTCTGGTTCTCAGTTGGAAAGGAGTTTTTGACGTAAGAGTTGGTGTTTTTGCCGCGCGGAAAGTGACGTCTCAGCAGTGCGTTTGTTATTTCCGTTTGTTTATTTTGATACAAAGGTGCCGCGCCAGAACGACACTGCGACCTTTTCGACTCGTGCCCCCTTTCCCCTCCCTCGTTGTGCGTCGTTGATCTTCAACGTCATCCGTTTTCGCACTTCTGCCGCCGTTCTCGGGATCTATTCCGTCAACTTTCGCGGCGGAATAGATCAATTGATGATGCGAGAAAGTTGATACTTTTCACAATAATCTTCCACCGCAAAGTATCGAGACCCCCTTTTATTATTTCGCTCTCAATCAATTTTCTTCATTACCGTTATACGTGACTTTTAATAAATCACATGACTTAATGTATATTATATACAGAGTCAAGTGAAATAGTTAAGATTGATTCCTTCAAACAGACATTGAAATATTCAGCGTAGTTTCTATTTTGAATCGAAAATTTTGAATACTGGAAAGTAGAAAATAGTTTGAAAATAGATTATTTTTGTTAAGAGTGAGTAAAGGATAAACGTTATTTAAAATGATACACTAAGAAAAAATGCGCGCTTTTTTTGAGGGTTGAGTACAAAGATGAAAAAAAGAGTAATATCACTAAAAAAAGTTTAGAATTGATTATTTATACAGCAAATTAGCACATTATAATATCAAATTGAATTGTATGTATTCAAACGTGGCTTAAAACTTGTTCTTGGCTTTCTTAAAATTGTATGAAATTATCTATTTCACAAATTTTATAATTTAAAATTGTATTCTATTTTGGAACTATTTTAAAACTACTTACCACGCCAGTAATTTGTAACAACTGACCAAACCACGTTTTCATCACCACATAAATCACTATGCAATTTTAATTTAGAAAAAATGTACTATTTGAGCGAGTGGTGTGTAATCAATAATTAATAAAGCAAAACGTTGTTATAAATATAAGAATTACTTTTTATTTACCTTCACATTAAATTTAATGAAACATATTAAGTTGAAAAAAAATAATATATAAACTTGATTTCTCATTATTTTGAAGAAAGATTCGATCTGAAACCTAGTCATATATTCAATATTGAAAAAAAGTAATTCGCACAATTTTTCGTTAGCCCTAACACAATAATTCTCATATATATAGTATCTTAATAGATTTAAAATTGAATTTAATATTAGATCTCATCTCAAATGCCCCCTAACTAACTGATCTAACTTTAGATCTAATTCAATATTTTTTCATAGGGATGTGTCAACCCTTGTTGTAAATCTTCTTTAAGACTATTGAATGAACACATGACGTGTGACTTTCAAAACTCCACTGTAACATTGTTACGAAATTGACTTTTCCTTTATTAAACTAATCAAGCGATTCTTCATAGAAAAATTTCTTGATATTGGAAATTTCGTAATACAATTTTCCTGAATTTTTATGGAATTCCTGTAACTTCAATGTTAAACTATAAAATCAGAGATACATTGTGGAATTTCATAATAAGTCAGAAAAAAAAAGATGAAAATTGCTGTTATGATAACAAAATTGCTGGTGCACTTTTAAAATTAACTTCTTTTATTAAAAAACTACTTGGACATTAACGAAGGATCATCAATAAAGTCGTCTACATTATTAAAAACCCCAAATGTGGTTTTCGCAGTGCAATAATTGTGCTGAAAAAACGCGATAGATGGCGGATTAAATTTACTAGGATTGATTATATTACTTTATTTTTACACGGGAAAGAAAAAAGCCTTTCTATTTTTCTCTTTCACTCTTCAATTTTTCAATTGAGTATTTTTGTTATAACGACATCAGCATCAGTTGCAATCTATTTTTCATTTAAAAACTATGTTGTTTTTTTCAATATATTACATTTCTAAATATAAATCATGTCTTTGATATTAGGAATAACAGAATAAGATAGAAGTGCTGCTGTTGTATTGTCATAGCAGTTGCAAAGTCTCAAACACGATTTTTTATAATTAATTTTCAGTTTCTCCTGTTTCAGTTTTCAATAGTATTTAAAAATAGCTTTTCAAATAATATGACATAATATTAAATCGTGGATTTATAATTCAGTGCATTAATAACAGCACATGACTTTATGATCACCATTAATTTTAGTACTAGCGGTGGCGCATGCCATTTTGTAGTCCTAATAACGGCATTTTGTCTCCCCGTGTGAAACTAGACAAAGCGGACAATTACGAATCCCTGATAGCGAAATATATTTAGAAAATGTCTTAAAAATTAATTTTGTATATATCCTTTTTCACTTTTTTCCTCTTGTGAATTTAAATAAATATTTAGCAATATTTTGATTATATTTTGTTAACACTATGAAAACATATGTCCAAATTGAAAAATGTTGTCCAGAGCATTGTCTAAATATTTGGACAACGTACTTAATAAATAATAACTTTCTTGAACTCTTCAGGACTTACAATCCTCACATACTGTTGCAACATTTTTCTGCAGCATCAAAAAACTATTTAAAAATCTATATACATCAGTGTCAAATATTTTAGAAATTCATCAGACATTAATTAAATACTTTGCGCTATCAGGGATGGGATACAAATCTGTTTTTCTTTGAAAATTGACAAACAATGATCGCAAAACTGCGACGATGATTGTGCTGCGGCATGACTGAAACTTTTGTCACCAGAGGGCGATGCAAATGAAATTGTGATAAATTCCGTTAGGCGGGTTTGCTGAATGCGGAAGCGGCCGTGAGTAACACGCGTCGGGAATCGGATAGCCGGTCGGATTGAGAAAGTCAAAATCAGCTGCGTGAAAGTGACCGTGTTTGAGCGAGTGCACGTGCACGCGCGTCAACGAGGGCCTTCGTCATCGTTCGAAATTATGCCAGTGCCAAGCAACAGCGACAGCAACCAGCACGATCGCAAGACCATAGCGCAGCGAGACGACCGATGACAAACCAATTCGCACGGACTGACTTACGCCGTTACCAGCCCGCGACCTGTCGCCGAAATGCAGACTTTCAGCGGACTCGCTTTTGGCAATGTCTTTAAAAAGAAGGCACGTTCACGCCCCGCTTTTCAACTCGCTTTCCCTACCCCTCCTCACTTTGAGTTGTTTTATAAACACCGGGGAAAAAGGAATGAGAAACGACGGGGCAATCGTAAATACGGTTATTGTAACGACAGTGTTTGTTTAATTTTTAATTCTACCACGAGTTCTAATCCAATGTGATGATATTTTGGTCAATTCTAACGAAGTAAACAATTAGCTCAGTCATATGCTAAATGTTTTTGAGACAGTAAGAGAAATTAGATACAATTTAATGTTGTGAAGATACACGTTTATTACGTTCCATGAAGTGTCTTAAAAAAAGATTTTGATGGAAAACAAAGTGTCTTCTCGTAAGATCGTTTTCATATTTTATAATTGTTTCTAAGATACTTCGTTTCAAATTGCTATTTAGTTATGTGAGGATTGATTTTATACGCATTGTGTGAATTCCGACTCGACGTCTATTTGAGTTTTTCTTATTTGTTTGGCATGAGTTCAATGTGAACCACATTTTATAATTGTTCGTTTATTCAATGGAAGTTTAAATAAAAATAGATGAACCTGAAAGATAAAGAAAACATTTTTTTTTTAATATAAAATAAAATTGTAAAACAGACGGTATTTGCGGTCTAATTTTGATGTTTATTTTAAGTTTAGACTTTGATCGGTACTTCAGTTTATATATGTGGATAATATGCGATTCTAACCCATTATTATCAAGTACAAGTGACGTACATTGTGCAATACACAATAATACAAAAACATAGTTGAAAACTTAACAGTTACTTTGAGCAGTAGCTAACTTTAACAACATAAACAAAAAGAAAATAAATGAGAGTTAATATTTAAACTCTGTTGCAGAAGAGTAAACAGTTTGATTCTTGTGTAATTTTTTCCTCATGAATTTTTTTTTTTTTTTTCTTGACATATATTATAATATGAATTATATGAATATTAATTTGGCATACAAAAATACTTAATCGCATGTGAAATGAAATACTTTTAAAATGTTTTATGTTGAAGTAATATTAATTACAACATTCTGGATTTCATGCTGTTATAATCTAAACAACGAAACTTGTTGATCGTTATTGTATTGCGTCTTGAACGATCATCCCAAGTGACTTTGTTCTGTTTGCAATGTTCGATTCTTATCACTCAATTGAAAGTTTTATTTCTTATCAATCTGGGGTATTGGTTTGCCAACAGTAATTTATTCCCTTTGCTGTACAAGCAAGATGTATATTGTGGCCACTGAAATTATCTTTCAGTAGCCAAATCTTAGATTTTTATACTATAAAAACATTTTTTTTTTATTGTTTGCTTTGAAAAGTACCACTCACAAACGCTACTTATCAATATAATTGTTTAAATATAATCGTTTTTAATGAAGAAAACAAGTATCTTTCTACTAGCAAAACAATTTTTTCTTCAAAAATAACTAAAATTGAGTTATTTTAATTGTAATTATTGCAATATTTTGTACGCATTTATTATTGCCGTTAAAAAATAAGTTTAATGAATGGTTTAATGATGAATTTGAAGTTGTAATGCATTTTTTTTTATTTTGTTCTAAGTATTTTATATATTATGATGATTGATGTACTAAAACGTGAATAATCTTTAGGCAAACAAAGAATCGAGTGGGCCGCCGAGTGGGGTTGCGCCGCCACCACCGCCAACGTTGATCAACAAAATAAAGTTTCAGCCTGGAGGACCAGTAATTAAAAAGGACAAACGACAAAGTAGTTCGAGGTTCAATATATCGAAAAATAGGGAGCTTGAGCATTTACCACTGCTCGAAGGTCAGTATTCAAATTTCAAATAACAAAATTATTCTAGACAGACTTATAATCCAATTAATTAATGTTTGATTTGTTATTACATATGAGGAATTTTAAAGATATATAAGCATGTTTGACTTGTAATTTAAAGTAATCCTTTAATTAAATGGATGTATTACTACTGTGACTTGCAGGATAGCAAGTGACATCTGTTGGATTTTAAAATAAAGTAATGAAATGACGATCAAGTCTATTACAAGACATAATAAAACATACACAATTTAATGTATAATATAATATATAATATATAATATATAATAATATACATATTAAACAGTCTAGATATTGTATTATAACTGGTTTCAACCAATGTCATTACTGGATTTCTTTATTTCAACCAATAAGCACAATTTACATTGTACAATATCATTTTCTCTGTGTACAGGTTGTTAATCAAGCAATATCTTTTTTATTTACAAGATAATTACTAAAAAAAAATAATTAATGAAGTGTAAAAAGTGATTTATGACGATTTATAAAAGAAAAGAAGCAAAAAGAAGTGAAATCACGTTCAAGGTGTTTTTAAAAATTATTTGTGTATTGACATTTATTCAGAAGTTGCTATTAAATCGAGATTTTATGTTTAATTAATAAAAATCGGTTTATTTCAACTTTCTACTCTTTAACAATAATAACTGATAGCGCCGCCAGTCGATTCTGTAACTTCCAATAAGCAGTATTTCTATTTTCAATGAACTTTAGAAAATTGTTTTTACTATTGTCATATATATTCTGTAACAAACAGAGATTAAAAAAAGTTTGACGTATCGGTGAAATGGTATATGCATTTACTGAAACCAACTTTCAATAACAATAAACGTTTCATGAATGAATTGTTAACGAAAGAATTTCTAGTAATGTTTTCAATATGTAACGCTAGTAGTTTGTTAGCATTTCTTTACAGCATAGGGTAAACGAATAATCAGACTTGAAACCTAACACTCGTATACACAGGGCTCTTATATTTTGCATTTGTATCTCTCAACGGGATATCATGCATTTAAAAAACCGTCCAGAAATGGTGGTATGTAAGAAACGCAGAAACTTATTTCTATTGTTTGCCACACGATCGTCGTTCTTTATTAATTTAAATACTTTAAATAATTGATTGGTAAATTCACTGTTTTCCATACCAGGGTACAAATGATTACTATTAATTATTATTATTAATTATTGATAAATGAAATTCTATATCATGTACTCTAATTTAAAATGTTGAAAAATTATTATAGCACATTTTAAACATTCCCAATAAATATTTTGAAAATATTCAGAGTGGCCACTGATGAATTAATTTTCCTAATTGTATAGGAGATCGTATACTAAATTTGTCTGGGTGTGTAACTGAAATTAAAAGAAAAGTTGATTGACGAATCTAAGCCGGCGATTCGAGCGGCTTCTTAAATGAAAAGCCGAAGTGGCCACCCTGGCCTTCCTCAACTGGATATCGGTCAGAATCGAGGTCAGATTCGCCTTTCTTCCGCCAAGTTATCGATTATTTGACGAAAGGTGCGCAGGCGCGTGTGCGAACCCGGTCTGTCCAGGGCCCTGCTATACCTGGCAAAGTAAATACGCGTCGACCGCCGGTCTTCCGCTGCGATTTCGTGCACCGTTGTTCGCGACAGGCTTAATCACCGAAAGCGCTCGCCGCTGTGAATTCATCATCAGTCTTCGACCCCGGATTCCGTTGCGTTCCGGTTTGATTTCACGTTCGGCTCTCTTTTACTCCCTGTTGCTGCCGCCTTCCTTTCATTTTATTTCTACCCCTTCGACCACCGTGCACATGAAGTTTTCGATATTTATCAGTAAGAGTAAGCAACAAAAATTAAATGTAATCGATTGAAACATGTTAGTATAATCAAAATAAAAGTGCTTATTTATTGATAAATTGTTGATAAATTCGCGAACTTATTTTGACAAAAATTAATCAACAAAATACATCGATCTTTGATTATAAAACATTGGGATTGATTTAATTATCATTTACTGATCAATTTTGAAAACTTCAAGCATATTTTTTTTTTTTTT
>JABFOV010000288.1:0-43675 GCA_022817685.1 Aradophagus sp. ZL-2020
GTTGAAGACTATGCCATCTCAAAATTTTACATGTATTTTTAAATAGGAAATTTTGAAATGGCATAGTCTTCAACCAAAATTTGAGATAGCCTAGTCTTCGTCTGGTGTGTCGATATTGCCTTTTTAAATCGCTAATTTTTCATCCAATCGTAAATCCTCCTTAGAAATTCATGACAAAACCTGCTTCGAACATTGCTCCGCGCAAGTGGTCCAGAAAACATGCACGTGAAAATGTCTGCGCGTTACATTAATGTATTCTCGAGTACTTTCTTCGACCAATCAAAGTCGCTCTCGCGAAACGCGCGGCAAATTCAAGGGCACAATTACCTGCGGACAAAAGTGCCTTGCTAGGAATCGGGCATTATGCCGAAAACATTGCGGCCATTGTCCTGGACCCCGTTCGCAAGGGAAGACGTCATATTCGTGATTGTTAAGATGTCATCTTCGCGACGAGAGAAAGAAGCCGCACTGACAACCGTGCCCCCCATCCCCCTTCGTCTTTCCCGTTCCCAAATGGAAAACCATTGTTAAACATCTGCACCAGTTATTCCATATTATTGAACACGAATATTATTATTTAATGCAACCCTTGTGTCGGGCCTAATATCACTCGATGCGCTCTCGCATCGGCGCGCAACGTGTCCCCGGCGAGTCGCTGTCAATCACGTTGCGCGCACCCAATGAGAGCGCGTCATGGAAATTCGAGCCGTGATCAATCTGTTTGCCTTTCACGACGAAAATATTTGTACGCAACCTTTATCGGAGAAATAAATATTTAGCGCGCGATCGTAAATTATTTATGCATTACATTTTCGGGAGAGGGAGGGGAGAGGTCATTTATCTTTTGTTTCATTTAAGGTAACAAATAAACTTATATTCAACGTTTCAACTGTACTGTACAAATTTGAATTTATCTGCAGTACAAAAAAACCGCATTATTTAGCATTTTGGATCGAAGTTCAGTTTTAAAGTAAAATGCAGATAGAATTTACATTATTCACAAATTTTATTACATCTTCAATAAACTTTATTTTAAAATATATATACTCAAGTTACGAGAATGTACAATACAATTCACTTTATTCGTTAATCTTCAATAAAATTGAAGCGCGGTACTCGAGAAGCAATTATTTAGTGTGCATTAGCTAAAGTGTAACAAAACGAGGTGATCGCTTGTAATAATGCTGGCTCGCATAAAGGCAATAATCTGATTACGTCTATCTTGAGCGCCCAAGAGGGTGTAGTTCCACGAAAGGAACTCGAACGGTGAGAGAAGAAAGTTGAAGTGGACGGTAATACCCCGGCGTTGGCACTCGAAAAGCCGAGTTCCGTGAAAAACGCGCGGAATACCGTGAGCAGGAGTCGCTGGCCGAAGTTGCTTCTGTGCTAGGTGCCGGAACGCTTCGCTTATTAAAGACCCTTCCTTTGATTAAATTTAATCTTTCGCACGCACCAGTCACTCTCGAGCGGCCTACCGAATAAGCATTTCGTCGCATTATTTTTCCCTCACGGCGCGATGTGGGAAAATGTTGAGCGAGGCATCACTTGTCATCGAATTACAATGTTTCTTCCATTGTCACTTCCATTGTCAACGCAACTTTTCATGTTTCGTAGAATGACTTTTGAAAAAAGGGTTGCTCAAAATTATAACTCGAAGTTGATTTCAGGCATATATTGTTATAATAAATTAAACAATGTTATTCAATTTTGTGTTAAAGATACGATGGTGATGTAAGATCTTAATGTTCACTTGGGTCTAGTAAACCTAAATGATAGAAACGGTTTACTTGCAAATGACAAAAGTAATAAACAGCAGTTGAATCCTTGAAAATTAAATTAACGCCTTTTTACAAGTGATTAAATGGTCATTTGAAATGTTTCTTATTATAAATTAATATTATCATGTAATTAAGAAAAATCTAATTGTTTCTGATGCAAATTTTTATAGTTACATTATAAAGTTGCATATATTATATATAATATACTAAAATTTAATGATATTAAACAGATATAATAATACATTTACTACTACTACTATTACTTTTATTTCATCATCGTTATATCGTCATACTCAACTTGTCTCATCATACTTGGCCATTCTTCTCCGAAATTCCCAAACGAGGATCTTCAGGTGTCAAATTTGAAACTAATACCGGGACGATTTGACAAATACCCTCGGCCATTACATAACCCTACTAAAACGATCTGTAATCTTCATTGTAAAAAACCACACACGACACCCCGCTGCCGAAAATACGGTGACGAAATAAAAAGAAAAAAAAAGTTTATATCTTTATGTCTTCACGATTGAGTAATGAATGGAAGAATCCTCATAGTGGATTCTTCCAGACTCTTGGAGAATCATCGGATATCGCGGACGAGACATTATTGGCCAGGGATTTTTCACCGGTGGCGTTTTTATGGTAGCTTCGTCGGCACAAAGGGTATAAGAAAGGGGAGAAAAAGGAGCGCGGCAGCCATTATCCGAAATCGCCGTCGTCCGTCGCGAAGCGAAATAGAAAGGTGTAAGTCTTTTGTCCGTTTGCGCAGTCTTTACTTACGTGCGCACACCGTGGCGAACGAAAAAAAAAAAAAAGAAAAGAGGGAAAAAATAGAGTAGAACGATGAGGATAGAAAATAAGAAGAAGTGCATGGAAGAAAGAGTAGGGAAGACGCGGAGGAGACAAATAATGGAAAAAAAGGAATCGCATTAGGTGGAAGGACGCAACCCTTTGCGGTGAATCGGATCTGCGGAAGCCCAGCTGACAATCTTATTACACGCAACGAGACGGCTTTTACGTATAATACAATAAGTACAGTTTAAACGTCAAACTATTTCGAGACCAAACGATAATGTGCACGACTTGTGGTTTTCGTCCCTATACGTGAATGTATAACATATAATATATATTTTACACATGTCAATGACCATTTATTTTTTACCATCTTTGTCATACATAAATAAGTATTTGTTAAATATCTTTTTGTACTCGTCGGGTCTGGAAACCAAAATATCAGGCAATGGTTCCAGTTTTATTTAATTACTAAACAATATCTGCTTTACTAAAAAAAGTTACTAATTTTTACCATCCACTAACTTTTCCATTCTACTTCGTTTTCTCTTTTGTATTCATGCTATTCAATCGGATAATCTGCAAAAAGTTGCATTCTTGATGTCGTTTCGCTTCGCTCTGAGCCGTGGTTCTACCATTTGAATCGGCTTGGCATTGTATATAAATATTTCAACATTTGGGAATCAAATTCGTACGGCAAATCGAATCGGTCACCGCCATTCAGACGATGCTATTTCAATATTTGAACATCTGGGCGTACTCATGGGCGCTGACTTACGATCACTTTCAGGGTACTCTTTTCATTCTTCCTTTCTTTTCGCATCGATCACGTATTTTTTTTTCTTATTCACGGACAATGGTAATTCCGGCAAAACCGTTTGGCATTAAAATTCTGAATTTAAACGAAAAAAACACGCAATTAACCTTGACGAGTCAGAATAATTAAAAGGATATTGATAAGACACTTGCACGAGTAAAAATAAACGTCGATGAATTATTCAATGGCCTTTGAATACCGATTATGTTCTCTCGCTGATACGTTAATGTTTACTGACAAAATCATTGAATTTAGATTGCTGTTTACGGAAACGTCAATTAGTTGCGAAAGACTACAAGTTGTCTTTTTTGTAGTTTCGCAAATTGTAATTTATACTGCAATCGATAGGAATTAATTGGTTTAGAGAAATTAATTAATTTTGATGAATTTATTCCTAATCGATTTTTGAATCGATTTTATAAGTATTGTTGGATTTTTAATCTATTCTTAAATTAAAGTGTAAAAGCTGTATCCATAAGAAGATTTTCCTACATCTTGAAAATTTCAATTTTTTTTCCTTTAAAAGATGACTTTTTAATTAGATTCCGTTAATAATGTTCAATGTTGCTTTGATAGCACAAATATTATCCTCGCCAAAGAAAGACGACACTGTGATTTTTGTCGGGTAAAGAAAGGATTACCAGCGGGGACTCCATCGCGACATTTAATTGTCCAGAAAGTGAATCGAAATGTCCTGCAGGTAGTACACAGAGTACGATACCTCGCAGCTGGAGACGAGATTACGATTCAAATACCCTAACTCTTAATCGAGCTTTTGAATTAAAAATTCTCTCCAAAAACTGTCGGAAATCCGAAATGAAATCTTGAAAATTTCATAATCTTCTAATCGATGTGCATTCAAAAAAATATCTTCTTAATAAAGTCATTTACCATGATGGTCCTCAAAGTACAATTGTGCAAAATTTGACCCAATTTCACTGAGAGAAATAGACTGTTAGACAAACAGTACTTACTGTTATGCTAACAGTCTTGACTGTACAGTCTGACTGTTGAAAATAGACTGTTACATTGTGTTATGCCGCCATAACGATCATATCGCTTTTGCAATGAAAAGAACATGACCTCCAATTTAACAGTCAAGACTGTACAGTCTACGACTATGACTTTTTACAGTCGAAAACTGTTTACGAAACAGTTCAGACAGTCTACATAACAGTCTATTTTTCTCAGTGTTCACCACATGACATCGACGCGACCCCCCTCTTCGCCGAAAAAGTGCAATTCGCAATTGCACCGGTCACCGTGACCGTGTCATTTTTTGACAACAATGTCGGGCCTTTTAGTCGACCGAGTTTGACATCTGTCGCACGATAATTGCGAAGCAAAAGCGACCTAAGTGCAGGACCAGCGACATAACATTTACATACTGCGCTACCGGCTCGACTGGAACGGCGAACCGCGCCGACGAAATGCATCCGGTGGTTCGAAATCGCATGACAGATTTTTGACAGCGAACCGTTCGCATCTCCCGAGCAGTGCAAAAACTGTCCTTTGACGCCTGCGAAACTCGGAGAAACACTTGGAGAAGTCAAACCAATAATAGACTTGTTTGCGAGTCATTGTCAAGATTACTGACCGTGCCACCGCAAATGTCGTGCGCAAAAAATGGAGAAAGACGGCAAGCGGGGTAGAAAAGGAGCGAGCGAGAGGTACGGAAGGGCGGCAGCTGCCCCTCGAAAACTGCCTGACGTGCCCTGTGCGAAAGCGAACCAGTCCGCGGTATCATAACACCGTACGCCTATTTGTTACGCGATAAATATGTAACTGGAACACAATGTCGGGGATCGCCCCACGGCCCTCTCGCGCGCAAACCAGCGACACGATGATGGGGCGCTTCGCGGCGTTAAATCACACGAGGACGGCCACGGCATGTGTCATAAACATACGCGCAACGTGCCCGCCGTTTACGCATCGTGCAGATGGCGAACCCGGACTCGCCGAATAACGCCAGACGGGCGGTTTTTCGGCCCCGGAAACCCGCGATAAGAGAAATCGTGACATTTTCAATGCACTTGGTGCGGTCGCCGAGGAGGAATCGGGTCATGACAAGTCGATGTTCACGCAATGGAAAAACATACTTGGTCTCTTCAACTCAAAAAATATATTTTGGTTGAATTAAAATCAAGTTGAATGTATCCAACTAGAATGTTTACTTGGATTGACTTACTGTCTAATAAAATGTGGTAAATTTTGAGTTATTCAAGTAAAATTGAGTAAATTTAAGTATTTTTCAAAGCTCGATTTAAGTAAATTTGATTACGAGTTGTATTTTTTTTCTTTACACGGTAAAAATACACTAAAAAAAGAACTTGGGAATATTTATTATAATTTAACTCATATTTACTAGAATTTTTAGTAATTGTAACACATTTTGATACCTTTGAAATAACTTTACATATATATTGTAACTTCTACAGTTACGTAGAGTAAATTGCTCACGATATCATATCGTAATTTTATGTAACGGTATTACTAGATTCCTCTATTTTAATCAAGAAACACGTTAGAAAATTTTCTCGCTACATATACTTGTTTTGTTTTCGTTTGTTTGTTTTCAGAACAAAAAAATTAACTAAAATACATATTATATGTTATATTGAATTATAGAAAGGCAATAAATTATGCAAAACCAAACAAATGATATATCCATCACAAAAAAATTCATTACATAAATATGTTAAAGTTTAACACAAGTTAAACTATACAAATACATTCATTTTTATAAATAATTCCAAATACATACATACATTTTTTTATCTATTTTTTCGTTGTATATCTCTATAGTAAACGCAGATCCAATTATCCTTACGAGACGCTTACTAACATTTTTCCCCATCAATGCCATACTATAAATATATACATTTCCACATTATCACAACAATATCAAGTATAATATTGATTAAATTCGAACCGTTTGTTTACTTGCAAACAGCACAATATAAATTTCGATTACACCTCTACAACTTTTTTCTACTCCTTTAATAAAATTTCTGAATAATTAACACAGTTAGTCGAAAACAAAGGAAAGTTGTTGCAAACACGACACAACTCAAAAGACTTAGACAAACTTAGTTCATGGCTAGTTTCGTACTCGGATCGATAGTGCCAGTTTTTATAGACGCAGCGCGAATAACGACATAAGCCGCGACGCTAATTATGCGAAATATTTTTGCAAAGTTGGGCAAAACAAAGCGGACTATAAGTTGTCATAAATATAATGCCGATTCTGAGTCACAACATTGTGTTTTGAAAAATCGATGGGCGAATATAAATAATTACCGACGGCGATTGTTTAGGCGGAATCATTCGAGTATGCAACTATAGTAGTTAATCTTTAATTCAAGATTTTCGACGTGCCGCGAAAACTGTCCGACAATTATCCTCGAGTAGCAATTTCAAAACGGCCAACTTCTGTTATACCGAGGGGCATGAACTTTGCGGTATTTAGGGTACGGCTTTTGTTTCGCGAATGAGTGCGAATAATGCGAAGCAGCAAGTTTATTTGGAAACGTTTCACGGAAAATCGTCAGTACGCAGGAAATAATATACTTCTTATAATTTTAAAATTATAGTTTCATTATTTTTTTATTTAAAATGTAGAGAGAAAAGAGACGGTTAATCGATTTAATGATAGAAATGTATGAAGCAAAGTAATTGTTTTAGCAATGAGAACCATGTCGATCATTAGTTAATATATAGTTTAAATAGCGATAACAAATACTAACAAAAAACTTTATAAACTTCAAAAGCTTAACCGTCGTCCTATCGCAAATATATTCATAACTGCAAATCACATCCCCGTTTTATTTATTTATTTTGATTCCAAAGTAATTATTTATTGAAAACAAATGTACAGTCTTTTCGCATCTACTTTTTCCTTCATTGAAACTTTATTTTCATTTCGTTTTAAACTTGCAAAACAGTTTGAATAAAGCTGTCATATACAGTAGACACTATACTTTATAGAACTCATCGGTGTTAGATTCAACACCGCATTTTGACGACAATGAAAACGAAACGTAAAAGTATTGTTATTTAATCGTTCGCCTACGAAATTGCATTATTACGCTTCGCTCTCGGCGGCGTGCAAGAAAATGATTCAATTACTCGACTTTATAGTCAGCGAGTCCAATAAAGGATTTCGTTGTAAATTGTTTGTCCCAGAAAGAAAGAAAAAGTTGGCGCGACGCGCGCATATCTGCATGTGTGTGCGTGTGTGTGTTTACGTTTTGCGTATAGGCCCTCCGTCTTTCAAACTTATATAATATGTGATTACGCTTAAATATTGATGCAATCCAAAGCCGAAGTCTGCTTATACAATGTAAAGTTTGAATTACTTCGCGGTACACGTTGCAAGCGTGCGGGCTAGAAACATTGAAATGATTTTATTATCAATCTCTCGTTAAGCTGCGTTACTATCGATCGCACATTATAAAACGAAGCCGAATTTCGGGAAGAAGAAACTATTGAATTTTAGATAAAAGAATTTGCATTCTAAAATTATAGTGAATATAATCTTATGCTATTTTAATCTGTAACATAATATATTGTTACATTAAATTTGAATGCATTAAATTTTTGAACATGTGAAGTAAACTCAGTTATAATAAATTACATTTTCTAAATCACTCAGCAATTTGTTTCTTTGATTAAATTTTTGCGAATAATTTTAGATACAGTACTCTGAATTCGCGTTCTATTTTGTAGATTTAGATTGAAAAGAAGAAAGAAATAAGGAAAGAACATAAAAAAATGTTATAATATCGGACGTGAATAGCTGCTGTTCGTGTTTTTATGTTCACCGATATTAAGTCGTAGCGCGTTGACTTTTATTTCGGATTAAAAAGCGTGCTTAATAGCACTAATGTCGCATGAAAGTGCGGCGAAAGATTCACGGCGGAGTGGCCGTCTTAAATCCATTGTAATGAAAATGTCGCTGACAGCCGAGCTGTCAATAGGCGAGACTGGAATTAATGACCCCGTGGCAGCTGCGTATTTTCATTGTGCGGATCGGATAGATATTTATGGTCGCAATATCGTTGCGCGTGAATTTAAATGTTTCCCCGTCAATATTTGTACACGCAAAGCGGCTTGAATTTAAAGCGCCGTGTCGAAATTTCTTTCGTTCGCCGTCGAATGAGACGTAACTTATAATTCCGACTTTCTTCGCTTATTATGTATGGTAACGTATTGACTGTAAATACAGCATATACGCACGTAAAATCACATGTTCCTTTTTTTCTTATAGTCATTATACATTCTGAAAAAAAAGAGAAAAAGATTTCTATAATTTCGATACAGAGTTGATTTTAAAATAACGTTTTTTTGATTTAAAAATAAAATTCATGAAACAATTGTGTGAAAAGTTATACAATATTTTTTTTTTAAATAGTGTCATTTGAAATCATTGAAAGAATTATTTGAAATATTATTACAGATTATTCAATGTTATTCCTTTTTTGTACTAAAAATGTTGCTTTAAGTCTAGCTGCTCATTAAAAAGTAAAAAAGCGAAATCGTACTTGGTAATTATTTCCTGTTTGTAGTTAAATAGAAATCTGTTTCAACCGTACGATTGAGTCTTTGTACTAGTAGCATATAATAAATTCAGTGTTATCGATTTATGGTTAACATAAAAAGGCTTGTTTCATAATAAAATTAATTGAAATACTTTGCCGGAAGTACTAATAAAGATTTTTTTTATATGTATATAGATATTCTTCATAACGAGAAAATATATTTTAAGTATTTCAATCACTCGAATCGTTGATAATTTTAGAAATATAATTATGATTTTTTAACTTGAAAGAAAATTTTCACGTTTAAATTAAAAAAAAAATAAATAAATAAATAAATAAGAAAAGGAATCATAAAAGCAACTTTTATGTTTTTTATATCACAGTTTAAAAACGTATGATTTCAACAACAGCATTGACTGTTGATATAACAATCGATTTGGCGATTTACGTTTAAGATTAGAACTGTTATTTTTACTATTCGCTCTTTTCGTGTTTTATTTGCATAAATTCTTACGACGGTAAATTATGTAAACGGAAATTGCTTTTTTGCTAGTTTAACGACAAATATTACTTCGTACGCTTGATACGTATCTTCTTATTCATTCAATACACTTAGTAATTACTTATACAATTAAACTAGTTCTGAGACCAATAATTCAACCATGAATATGTTCATACGTTTACTCGATTCGTGAAACTATGTATTACTGTAACTTATCTAATATTATCTACGTCATCTGATAGAAAAAAAAACTTAAAAAATAATAGTATAATATAATACTATAATAGTAGTATGATAGTATATACGAAATTAGAATAATACAAACATTGAGAAATTTCACAATTTTTTATTATAAAATTCAAAAATTGTCTGGCGATGCGTGTGCACATTGTTTGTTATTTTTCATAAATCTTGCACAGAAAAATTTGAAAACGACTGCATCGTTTGTGGCGCACGACTGAGTAATGTCAAATAAGATAAAAAAAATTGTAAATAAGGTAAATGAAGATGAAGAAATGAAAAATTTCATTTCATTTATTCTTGTTTATTTTTAAAGATTACGTTTGTCCGTCTTATTCGTCATTACTCAGTCGTGTGCTGGAAACGACTCAGTGGTTTGACCGTTTTCCGTGTACTTGTTTTGGTTTAATACATGACACAGTAATTTAAAGAGGAAAAAACGAATAGAAGCTAAAGGGAAGGAAACAAAATCAGAAGAATAGGATAAAAATAAAAATAAGGAAAAATTGAAAAGCCGAGGCTAGTAGAAAAAACGATCGCGTTTGTCCTGAGTGGTGCATTATGCAGGAAAGAATATGCCCTCGGCAGACGTGGTTCGCGATCGCACGCGTTGCACCGGCGACTCCTGCGTTTGCGGACACTATCATTACGGTTCGGCTTGTGAGGGCGAATTTGCGCGACACGAAGCCGGTGATCTGTGTTCGCGGTGTGGGAGTCAGTCCACCTGTCCCAACTGACCTTCCTCTTTTTCATTGTGTCTCTTGAAACCGTTGTTTGCTACTAAATCGTCGCGAATCTTATTTTTCTTTTGCGCCGTTGTCGTTCGTTAACTTAGAAAAAGCACGACGTCGAAGTGAACTAGATTTTTTCACATGAAAAGTAAAATTATGCACTGATGCTGTGGCAAAATGTTCTTATTTCAAGAAGTTTTTGAAGTTATATCAAGATGTACTTGTGTCTTGATCCAATGACATTTTTCCCCATGAATTGATATTTGATAGAAAAGGTTGAATTAAAGGTTTTCTTCACGATCGTTTTTGCTCACAAATAAATTGTTTCTTTGTCTTCTTTCACTCATACGGTTATTTGAGGATTAAAGAGTAGAATTAAACCGTAAAATCGACAACTGTCATTTGGTTTAAAAACATTTGAAAAAAAAGGATGTAAATTAAGCAAAAGTTATTTTCACGTTTCTACATTTTTTTCGGTTACACTGAGACAAAAGCAAATGACGTAAAAAATAAAAAAGGGGGAAACTCGACCGGCGGAAAACAAAAGACAAAACTACAAAAAAAGCGCATCAAATTATATGGTAATAATGTTCATAGACCGAGTGCGTAGAGGCCATAAGTGGTGCCTGCGCGACGTTCAATTTATAGTAATTATTATGGTAAGTCGGCATTAACCCTCCGCGTTGATCTAAGCTCAAATGATTGCTGCTCTATGTCTTCAAATTCATGGAATAGTAATCACCGTTTATAGCAAACGTTGCGTTTCGAACTTCAAACTTTAGACTCCGTTCTCGTTCGAAAACACTGCAGCCTCGTCACTTATTCACGATTATTGACCAACAAAATTGAATAGGTAAAGAAAAATAGACGGCGTGTAATTACGAATCAACTGCCGGAGAGAAACATACGCCGGTCATACAAAAATAATGATTACGCGGCCTGTAAAGTACGCGCCCTGATCACGTTGACTGTAACAAGGATACTTGCGCGAAACTTTTCTTTCTTGTCGCGCAATCTCCCCGACGTTCGGCGTCGCATTGATTAACGTTAATGATAAAATGCGATAGGGTGAACGGAAGGAAACATTGTTGAGTTGATTACATTTCCTTAACCATTTTCCGAAGAAGTTTTGTGCGAATCGATCCACGTTTTCTTTATTCTGTTTTGTTCCATTGTGTGGGTTAATTTCTTTAACTTAATTTTTAATTTAAATTGTGTCAATTTTTTTGTTTTCGTTGATTATTTTATCAATTCATTAACACTTTTTGAATTACTTATTTTGAATAGTTTAAAAAACTTTTTTGCTGTACAAAAATGATAATTTTGATTGTAAAGTGAAATCAAAATAAATTGCTGGCCCGCTTCAAAGGAACAACCTTTTCGAATCGACTCGTTCGAAGAAAAATTGTCGTTTTCGGCCACGACTGATTTATCAACTGAGGCATTTCGCTGCCCGGAAACTAATAACCACATCTCTATCCGATTCCGCGGGATATTGCAAGGATATATTGGACGACAGGCAGCCCCGATAGCGGCACCTTTGTATCATTTAATATTTAAAAACAAGCCATAAATAAGAGCGGCTCGCGTGTTGCGCCGTTTAAAACGTGACCGGCGGATTATCGCGCTCTCTCAAAGGCAAGACGAATGCTATGTTGAAATCCCGAGGTGTTAATGATATTGCGCGTTTTATGCACTCTCTCAAGCCGCGACTAACGAAAAGAGATTTAATACCGGTAGTGGTACCGGTTTCGCACCGAAATATATCATTATCAAAAGTGACAAAATCGCCGGCTTTGGCCCGGCTTTTGACCGGCAATTATCTAAGCGAGAGCCTTTGATGAAGATGTCTCGCGTCGGGCATTATCGTTCGATTAATCGAGCGGTTGATAAATTTAATTCGGGTTGTTAAATTGTCGAAACTTATGTAGCCATGAAAGACCACTGATAATTTTGTGCAAAAATTTCTTTCAGCACTTTGATTAATACTCAATTTTCGATTCTTCAGTAATTACAAGATAATTAATGATTCTGTGTAGCAATATGTTATCAAATAGAAACCTCTTAAAAACTGCTCAAAATAACACACAACTTCTTCATAAATATATTGATATTTTTCTATAATAGTACAAGTTTCCTCAAATTCGAGGAAAGATTCAATGTACTTTTTTCTCCACGTATCTACTACAAACACAAGTGTTTCAATTGGAGAAATTTCCAATGTTTGAGACGCCGAAAGCATTTCACTTTGTAAGATTCTTTTGGTGTTTTGATTACGAAAATGTCTCACAATGAGACAGTTGGTTTTAGATTGGAAATATTTTTAAAAATATTGTTTACACACCGTCGAAGTCGAAGCAAATATCGTCGCGACGCTTTTGAGAAGCGTCGACAACGCGCTCGTCGAATAGAGACGTCAATTTGTAGCCGTGCATAAAAGGGTTGGTGCGCGAGGCTGGGGTGTCGGCCGGCGCACCCCATCGCCACTGCAATGGTGGAATTATTTAGTGGCAAAGCCGGGGCATAGACTGTGCCCACCATGAAACCGCCCCGCCTAAACAGTGCGTTAACCGATGATTTACGAGGACGCGGCGCCCCTCGCCGCGCCTCGCGATTATCCCGTAACCCTTTCGCCGCGCACCAGATCTCGTTGCCGAAGGGCCATTGTCGGCGCACCCCGCGCATGCCTGGTGCCCGCCGGCCTCGCTCCGAGGTTTTATGCCCGCGACACTAATTTATATGGGCCTTTTATCGGGGCCCGGGGGCCCATTCAGCCGATCGTTTACGAGCATGTAAATTTTTAATTAATAAAAGGGACGGATTTATGGGAACGACAGTTTTCGAGACGATTTCCTGGGAAAAATCGGCCAAATCGAGTAACCGTAGTCAACTGGGTCCTTAGGTCTTTGAAAAGTGTCTGATGTCACTGTTCGAATGTTTGATTTATTATGACCTCAAGAAGGTGGATTTTCCACTGACAAAACTAAATAAGTTACTATAAGGTCTCAGAATTTAGTATTAGAACAACAACTTTTATGACTGAGTTTTTTACTAGTAGGATATATTTATACATAATGATCATATAAAATTATGGTATTTGAATGCGCAGGAAATTCGCAACATTTATTTGTAACGAATTCCAAATTTTATAAATTTGCATTCGAAAAAGATATACTTCTAGCGAAGAAAGTAAACGAAAAAATTAATTTTTTAATTTTATATTGCGCTGTTATAAATTTAAGTTATTAAATTTATAAGTTATTATAGTTATTATATTTTATTAAAAATTCGTTGCGAGTAAACGTTGCAAACTTCTTGCACATGTATTTTACACCATTAACTCCAAATTTACATTGGTTCTTAACGATGTAGATACAGTTAATAATGACGTTGTTAAATCGCTATCATTTCGAAATAAAATATGTTAAAATCGCCGTAACTTTTTGTAAAATTGATTGTGGTGGCACGCGAAATTTCACTCGAAAATCGAGTGTCGGTCCTTATGGCAGCACGAATGAGCCGGCGATACATCACTTTGAGTTATGCGAGCGACGAGATCGTGAGACTCGGAAGAAACGTATAGGCGAACGAGATGTTCGCGCGACACGCATGTGCGGATATACTCGTGCAAATATATTTTAATATATTGCCCAGCGAAACGTTGGCCGATGACAATATATTATTACTACTCGGCACCCTTCTCACTCCTGCCCAGTCTTTCTCCTGATCCGGACCGGCCGAACGACCTATCTCGAGCGCTTAATTCGGTCCCGCTCGGACGCGATTGGTCGCCGGTAAATATCGAGCATTGAGAAAACCGCCGATGATGGATGTAATACCAATTACGCAATGCACTACCGGATTATTTATTGCCGAGTTAATGATACTTTCCATACGAAACGTCCGTTTCTTTAACTTATATCGTTTCCATTTTATTACCTCTTCTTTAATTTTAAAATAAAGTTCGAGATATTTAAAAAAGCGATTAAAAATAGACGCAAACTAGTTCAGCAGCAACTTTAGATTGTTTTTACGCGAATAACGTTGGATTTGCTACAATTACCGAGCTCGTTTGCAAAGAAACTTTCTGATTGGTTCAGCATTGCAACGCGGGAAAACAAGCGAAATTGAAATTCAGAGTAATTTTATTAATAGGTATTAAAGTTATAATTATAGTTAATTTATACAGGATATAAATTAACACACAGGGTATTTATAAATTAACATACAAGGTATTTATACAGGTATCTGATATATTTATTTTTTTGTGTAAATAAAAACATCGCAAGATAGTGATCTCAATTTTAGCGGGATTTCGAGGTGATGGTAATACGAAATTAATAACCTGAGTACTGGAGAGGTGAAATTTAAATACTTATACAAGTTGATTGCGCCTATTCTTCGACAAAATAATCTCCATCGGTTTTACGCTAAATTTGGTCCAACGAGATTCCACCTTGGCATTCTTCAACGCGGACTCGAGCTGCCAAAACCGCGCACACAAAGCCCCTCGAAGTTACATATAAATTAAGGTCGAGATATGGTATCTTATTGTAACGAAAGCGAAGACGAGCGCGTAGCGGGACTTGAAAGGAGCATCATTGAAATTTTCGGCCGAAAAAAAAAGGACGAGCAAAAAAGGAGGGGAAAGAAAGCAGAAGAGCTGCGTGGCTTGTGTTACCATTTTGTTGCCATTATGTGTACCTGCATTATACCTGTAATTTTTCATTTATCAGATTATCCGATCATTGATGCTCACTGTTCGTATCCCACGGCATAACGAGATTGAGTAACGTGCCGCGGACGTGAACAAAAACGTGCGCAATAATAACCAAAAGACGATCGGAGCTCGTGCTGCAGCAGGTATATGTGCCGACGACATGCCTGTCTTTATGATCCAATGTTTGGCCAATCTATTCCTCCGTTCAAATTGAACGACGTTGATGAATTAATTGCGCACAGGATAGAAAGATTAATGACTTTCGATCGCGTTGTTTGCAATTTGACAATTTTTTTCACGCTTAATGCTATTTTAATAGGACTTTTCAATTACTTTTTGGACACGGGTTATTAATTTCGATCATTTTCTTGCAACTGGCTTTTGTCAATTGATGATTTGTTTCTATACATATTTGTTTCTACTACATTTAAATTTTTAATAAGTCAACATAATTATAAGATTGGATCTAAAAAAAAATCAGAAGTATCATTTAATCGATCCTTTAATCACAATCACCTTATACGAATCATCATCTCCCCTCCACTCTCTACCCAGTTACCGTGCGCAAAATCCATCATTACTCAACCAATCATCCTAATTCGCCAAAATTCGATTCAATTGATCGCAAAGGGTCGGGCGGACGTGCAACAGCAACAAGTCCGATATCAAATTAACATAATCGCATTTGCGGAGCCCCGATTGCGCAAAAACAAATGACTCAACGCGTTTCGATTCGTACATGTTTTTTCGAACAGATGCCAAGGGACCAGCAAGATGTCCTCATATCTGCGTAACGTTGCGAGTGACCTCCCCCCTACTCGACCCCCACCCCCGACTCACCCTCCGACTCGTCACCATTATCACGATTACGTTTCGGCCTGTTCGACACGAGGAGATAACGCGCTGATAGGGCACACGTTACGTTTTGGATTTCGTTGGTCGAGGGGGAGAGGGGGGGGGGCGCACGTGCACATGTGTACACGCAAAGGCATTGCCGCGCTAAGTGCTTAAACGAGACGCACATGGCTTTTCAGGATCCACACTTGGCTGCGGACTTTATGCTTTATCTCGGTCGACGCACGAGCGTGAGTCTGTTTGATTTTCATCGGCCGCGCAAACCGCCCGGCTCATTTGTTATGCCGCAATTATCTCGACGAATCTACGCGTTATCTTTTCAATTTCGACTTGGCGTAGTCGTTCGGGACAATCGAACGGGACGACTTTGGCGATCGTCGCACCCTCTGGCGTAAAGGAGATGCTCTTCGGCCGGGGAATCGTCATTTAGATTAGACTGCGGTGAAATTGTGCAGGGGTTTGTTTAGTGCGAAAATGTTTTGTTGAAACGGTATCAAGTATTTTCGAGGGTTATGATAGGGAGGAAAATTTTTGCGAGTAGTAAAAGAACTATTGATGAATTCATTGAGAAAAATTTTAACCTGCATCAGTTGTTACCTGGTTACAACTGCAGATTTTCTATTGGCACAACTGAAAAAATCAATCGATTTAACTGAATGTTCAATTGATTTAACTTCTTCGATTTCTGCGAATGTTGTATTCAAAATTAGACGACATGAAATACAAAGAATGTTGACGTTCAGACGTCTTGCGGATTAGTGGGAATACGTGGCACGTTCATTCGCATGTTTGTTTTCGTTGAAATTTATTGCGACCACTGTTGTTATTGCGACGTCTACACGGAAAATATTTTCGTTGAATGTTGCAACGCGCGCTTAATCGATTCGGAAACAACATGTCACGAAATCACGGCTGGGCAATTTTTCAGCCCGGCGAATAATTGACTTGTTGTTTTTAGGTTGAAACGAAAATCTCCCTCGGGCAGGAAGTGGGATCCCGAGATTCGTGGACAGTCATTAATCCGGCAACGTGGTGTATTATTTTTAAATGAAACGACGTTTAGTGGAGATTGTACTTAAATTTGACTAGATCGCTTTGTGTAAATGTCTAAATTAAGATAATCTCTTCATTGTAAATCCAGTTCAGTAAAATCAATAATAAAATTTTGCAAGAAGTTGAAAATTACCGATTAAAAATTTTTTTTCTTCGAAACATTATCAAGTAACGTGTAATTTTACAATTTTTTCAAAATAATTCCTGCTTTTAATTACGTTGAAATGTCACATTTTACTGAACCAATCATTTTACATTATAACGTTACATGTTATACATCTTATTATCATCTTATCATAAAATTTATCTATCTTCAATTTAGACAAACGTTATGTATCTTTAATTTAGGCAAATCTTCTTCAGCACATTTAACATCGACAAACTTTGATTTTGAAATTTTATATCGCAATTATTTCGTTTCCATGACCTTATCAACGAAAGTCACGTGCCCATTAATCAACTCGTTCCCTCCTTAAAGCTCCTCCGGACAAATTTACTCCTTTCCGCGACGAAAATAGAAGCGAACGCTTGACAATCGTAACGTTGACGTACGACGTCAGGTGGGCCGGCGTTTTATTACCAGCAACACGACGTCGATCGGGTCGTCACTTGTGCGCAAACAAATCGTAAAGACGTGCCGCTTGTTTGCTGCCGCTGCCTCGTAAACTTTCGAGATTCAATTCAACAATTTATCAGCAAAGGATTCTTTAACCCGAGGAGAACGAAAGTGGAAGAGATGAAAAAAAAGCGAGGAGAAAAAGAAAAGGCGAAGGAAAAAAAAAGTTATTACATTAGCGAGCGTCGACACTTTACGAGCTCTCCATTATGAGATCGCGGCGCATTAATCGCGCCGAGTTGCTCACATTGTTGCGCGATACTTTACGAGGCACCTTCGATTGCGCAGCTTCGTCCGTTACTTCCGGATGCCTGCCTGCATTAAATGTTTGTTTCTGCGCGCTGTTTGCAGCAGCCCGATTGTCCCTTCCCCTCGTCTTCAGTTCGTTAGTTACGACGGGGAAAGGCAACGTTTACTAAAGACTTGATGTTTAATTTATGTCGAAATGTGTCGAGGCACTTTTCTCAGACGAAATGGCATCGTTGTCAACAAGAAAATATATTCGAAAGATTGTTTCATTGCAAATTTTATTTTAGAACAATATTTTCTTCCTTTGAGCAAATACATTCTGTGTTGAACATTATTTTTACTCTACACCTCGTAAGTTCTACAAAATATTTATCTTATTTAAAGAATGTAGATGTTTTGTTTAACTTGGATGTATGCTTTGCACGAATATCATTTTATAAATATATTTAGATTCGTAATAGTTATTCACAAGTAGGTTTAATTAAATTTAGTCCACAAAAAAGGTCGGAACGTTTCTGTCATAAAAAATTTAATATTTTTTCAAAAGAGACAAACTTAATCTCGTTTTAGTCTATATATACACCCTTTCCACTAACGAAAATAGGGAAATTAAAATAAGCGGAACTCGGGGCCGTAAATTTCACTAATAAATCAACAATTTCGTGTCGGTAAGAATACTCGCCCGCGCAAACGAAGACAGTCAAAACTACTTCGGTTTTAATTTTCTAATGTATCAATCGAGGCGAAGTTTTATTTTTGTGTTTCGTAGGCAAACATTTTTATATGCCTCATTTTACAAGCTAAAATATTCATTAGGAATCAAAACAACCGTCAATTGCTGAAATTCATAAATTCTACACGAAGAGTCGTGATTATTTCTATATTTGTTTCCAGATAAATTGTATCCAAATAAATTGTACAACTTGGGTAATATAAATAAAATTATAAATGCGAGAGAAAAAATAACTATGTTATATAATGAATTGTGATGAATTATGAATTTAGAATCAATAACATTTGTAATATATTGTTTGGAAACAACGTCATATTAGAACCAATAATATCATTCTTGGTCTAAGCTTTACAATATTTTGCAGTTTGTTAGTTCGTTCAAAATCGAATATCATTTTTGCATATTATTTTTGACTATTATTATGTTGCAAGGTTTAACTTCTGATTAAAAATATTACATCGTAATGCAAAATTTATTTTGTTTATTTTTTAAATTGAGATTTTTTATTCTCATTGTATACTCTCGGCAACTGCAAAAAAACTTCATTACATCAAACAATAATTTTCTTTTTTTATAACATATTTAAATAGATTTCCGTCGTGTTTAATAGCTGAGGAACAGGAAACGTTTATTCTCAACATCCCACAAACCAACACATCGCATCGATTATTCCGTCTGAAAATATAACGCTCTTCTATCGATTCCCAAAGAAAACAAGCTGATCGATGACTTGGTCTTCGCCTCGGCTGAGCGCGGGTTCTTGATTGCGCGAAAAGTTATAATTATCCGTCGGTTAACAAAACGAGGGTGTTATCCGGCCAGACGACGAGTCGACAGCCTAAAATTAAGCCGACAATTACGTCGCGAGCTCGTCGAAATTCAATGGCCGCGACTCAGGAAGCGCGCTTCTGTTGCGCCACTCACAGCACCGCGTTTCCGCGCGAGCCGCCAATTAAAACGCAGCTATTAAAGTCCTGACGAAGCAGGTGCAAATCGCGCTGTTCATTCGTGAGAACATACTCTGACACATACGTATTAAGTTTACAATACGAAATACAATTTTTTCCCGCGCAAGTATTGTCAGATTGCAAACAATTAAGACACACTTTTGTAACGATGACATACAAAATCTTGACTTTATCCACTTTCTCATAATTAGAAGATTTTATTGTAATCGTTATAAAAATTATTTGTAATCGATCGATTTAATTTTTACTCACGGAAAATGATTTTTCAATACACAAAGTCATACAAATTGTTAATAAGACTTCACTGTATACTTGTATTAAAACTTAAAAGCTGCATGTTTGACAGTCCTCAAAGACTGTAATAATTGTATAGTTTTCAGTGGAAAAACAGCACTGCGATTGAAGGGTTGAAAGACATTTTCTGTGGATAGATATTTAAAAGGAAGCTTCGAACTATAAAAATACAAAAGTTTAAGTCAATTAAGTGGATTTTGAAAGTTATAAGCATTTGAAAGTAAGTGTTATTAAAAAAAAAATTAAAAATCAAATGTAATGGCTTAAAAGCATATCTCTCGATGAACAAACTTTTCTATTAATTACCAACAAACACACCAAAAATTAAAACTGTTTAATCCTCTATGGAACTTGAAATGCCATTACAGATTTATTTTTTTTCGACAAGGGAAAAAGGGCTGCAGAACATTACGACGCGTCGGTCACGCGAACCAATTATGAAATCGTCCTGCGAAGATGTCTGTATTCCAAAAGGATCGGACTGTTTTTTTTTTTTTTTTTTACAATCGTAAAAAGGGCCATTTTCAAAAATAAAGAAATGAATCGCACCGGCTTTCGGCTCTTTTCAAAATGACGACGTGACGTCCGCGCGGACTGAACGCTGTCATTAATATCCGCGTTCGCCACGCTCACAGGTGGCCGAATCCGATCAAATTTGTCACTTTTTTCGTTTGACGGCCGGACGGCCGAGGTGCCGACATTTCGCCGCTCCGAGAAAGCCGCTTCAATTATTACGTTAAATCCGTTTATGCGCCGTGTTATTTATCGTAGGACACTACTTGACGAAGGATCGGCTGTCAAAATTTTAATCAACATTTTTGTGACATTTAGTTTGAAATCTCTTTGTTCATTTTACCACTTTTACTTTTATTTCATTTGCGTGATTTGTATGTATACATATAACAAATTATTTTTTACATTATACTTAAAATATTTTAATTTGTTTGTAGTGATAATTAGATTAATGTTACACTGAGAGAAATAGATATTCAAATGAATTATCCAGATAATCAATCTAGATAGTTAGAAAATAACTAATCATTTTGATAACATTTATAGTATTTTTATAACCTTAGAAATTTTCTTTGATTAATTATATAATTAATTCCTCGTGTGCTTACAGAAAATCCTTGACTATTTCCAGGTAATAAAATTGACTATCCGAAATAGTTGAAAGAACTATATAGATGGTTCTTTCAACTATCTATTTTTCCGAGTGTATCTAAAATCACGAGAGAAAAAATCATAATAATATTAGCAAAATTGGAACTAAAAAAAATAAATAAATAAAAATAAAAGATCACCGTTGACCCAGTTACGAAAAACCAACGTCTTTTACACTTGATACCTGGCATTCGTAAGAGGATTAAACAACGACCGCGTTCTCGTCCATGGAAAACAAAATGCTCCGGGCGACAGATTATGTAAAAGCCAACCAACCCCGTTCGCGAGGCGAGCGGTCCATAGTAGATTAGCGGCGGCTACTGATCCTGCGCATCCTGGCCGGAATTAAAAATATTGTCATCCTGGAGGATTACCCACGTGGATAATATCTTCGCGGCTGTCAAACAGATAGAAACGAAAGTTTTGTTTAAAAACTGTCTGACTTATCCCGTTTACACGATTTTAGGGATTCCGATAACATACTCAAACGAAAAAAGGAAAAAAAATAAAAAAGTATTATTTTTTCTTTAGTTGGACTTTATTATTTTTAGTTGATTAGATTCTTCGACAAAGCTGAACCTTTGTTGTATAATCGAAGATTTAAAATACTGTCGAAATAACTATTATTATTCAGGTGGTCATTTTGTAGTAGAAAAAAGGTAGTAGAAATCTATTCTTGAAATTTATCAGTAAACGAAAATAAAATCGGATATACTTTTCTACATTTTAAATAATACTACTTTGTTATGCATTAATTTTAGAAAAATAATCTTGAATATTTGCATGTTTTAAAATATATTTTCATTATTGATTACAATATATGTCGTTACTCAATATTCTTTATTCTCAATTTTAACGTTCGTTTGTATAGTCGCCGATTGATATTTCAATTTGAATGAAAATTTGATTCGTTGAATTATATATTTATAATTTTCTTTTATTCACAAATTATGAAAATTTCAATTGCATGTAGAACATTAATTAATACAGAAACTGATAGAAGTTACTTAATAACTCTTTCTTATGTATTTCATACTAAATTCCATTTGGCAACAACATATTATATAATGATTTCAAAATTCATACATCGGTTGTTAAAATTGAAGAAAAAAAATCTGTCGATTCGACACTTTTTTTGGTCTCTTCAATATTGCATCATAACTTGATATGAAGATTGCGAATAATTTACAAAAAATAATTAAATGTTAATATGGAACCTTAAAACAAATGAAACCATTCTTCTGAATTAAAAAACGCTCGAATATCTTCCTCTTCTTCTTTTTCTTCTTCTTCTCCGCCTCCTTTCTTTGGCCAACTACGATTGAAAAAGAGCTAATCTTTCGTAAAAAAAAAAGTAACATTCCCTTTCTTGTTTAACATCTGTTTTCAGTCAACTGTCAAGATACTGACATGATAAGACTAAACTGACTCAAGATTCTCGAATAATTTCGGTTTTCATTTTTCGGAAACGTGGTCCGTATCATTTAGACGATGGTCGATCGATCATCGGGCCAAGCACGTTGTGTCAAATTTGAGGTGGACCCACCAAGACGATCACTCCCACAATTCGCGGGCATCCGGAAGTAGGCCATCATGTCGATGCCAAAACATAGTCGACAGTGAAATTGAAGATGATGAATGGTGTCTTCCAGATTTTTTTTTCAACGTGGACGTAGTAGCAGGACAATTGCTAATGAGTTATTGTGACGAGTTTACGTTCAGAATCTGTCGTGGAATTCCACCTTTTTGTAGATAAAAATCGGACAAACGTTAACGCAGATCGAAGACACTTTTTTGAATCAAAATTAGACATGTTTTGCCAATGACTAGAACGGCCTTTACATTCCATATTCTGCCTTGTTCATATTTATGATTCAGAGGAATGACTAGTTCTTGACCAACGAATAATTTCATTGTAATATTTATATCCAATGTGTAATCAAATTTGTATAATTATTTGTTTAATAAAAAATGTCAACGTTAATTTAAATAATAATAACGATAAGATGATATGTTACAAGCAATATTATACTATATTTTCGTTATGCAAATAAACAAATTCTACTTTTCTTACTGCAACGATTTCATTTATAAAATAATTGTCGAATTGTCTGTAAATAAAACAATATAATTCATTAAAAAAAAAGAACGATTCTCGGCCTTTTGATTGCAAATTGGACGATTCCGACCAATAAAATTAGTCGAATAAAAGCCATAAATCTCCGATTTGCAGCAACGTTCATAAACCAAACGAATGGTTTAAATTTGATCACAAGTCCGAGCGTAATCGTCATTACCGAAATCGAGGCTCGAGCATGTCAGACGGGATTTACGACGTGCGTTACCGCTGCTCGTTATTCTCGCAAAAAGATACCCGGGTTCCTTTTTCGACTGGGTTGCCACGGCGCGCGCAGATTTATCGACAGGAAAATACGCACGGAGACGTAACGGCCCTTCCCGTGCGAATCCTCGTTGTCGATATAATTCAATTGTGACGTATCCAGAGGAGATGCAAGAAGGGCCTCCTACTGGCAGTAAATTAGACTCGATGAATCTATAAAGCGAGCGTTCCTTCGTCCTCGGCGCAATTTATTGGCCCGAATTTTGCACCCAGAGCCGGGCTTTCGTACCTTTTCGTGCCTTGCAGGAGAAAAGAAACGATATTTAAATTATCTGCAACGTCGTTGCATCTGATTCAAAGGGGCACTGTGAATATTTTGAAATCAGTAATGGAAATTGGATACCGATACGACAAGAATCATATTCACATTCAATATGGTAGCCAGGGAAATTCGCGCAGTAAATATAACATCAGTAATAAGCTTGTCCAAAATAATTAAAAGTATTCAGCAAACGTAAAAATTAATTGATCAATTTTGTCAGTTTACAAGTATAATATTTTACTTGAAAGACAAACCAAAAGAAACCTTTGTCAATAAATTCTATCAGTATAAACATTTTCAAAATTCATACTAAACTGTCTGAACTTTATACATTTTCATATCAATAAATTTTATTTACAAAAGTCTGTTTCGGTGTAACTTTTTAGTAAAATATGTAAGTCACAAACTGATGACAATAATTTTTACTATTTTATTTTCTCAACAAAAGCTAGTCATCATATAGTAAGAACGTTATTTGAAAAATCAAACCAGCGAATTCCAATTGGAGCAAACTCAGACCTCGTATCATATCTTCGAATTCCCCTGGACTTTTACTAACAAATCACAGGGGATGCGCCGCGATATCAAACGATCATCATTGTTTATCCCGAAAATGTATATCCAACGATTGACGTCGCGCGATGTTATCTCGCCGTGGAATCGTGTTTAAGTGTTTGCTTATGTTTTCTCCCCCTGTTTAGTGGATGATACGAACGTTTCGGGGAAGCTCCCGGGGCCGGCGTCTTTCGTTGTAATTCTATAACCGTGCATATCTGCGCGTCTACATCGAGACAGGGGTTCGGGTCACGGCCCCTTTTGTCGGCCGATGATGTTGTTTCGCTCTCCCGTTATTGGTTGCAAGGTTGCACTGGATACACAGTACCGAAGCACATTATTACAGTAGCGTTGCGTACCGCGGAGGGTCGGTTTTGCCGGCATATGGGCTGATATCGTGTTACATGACGTTTGTCATCATCAGAGCGGTTATTGTTCCTCGGCCGACGAAATTTCGAAACTGATGGTCAACTTTATTCGCCAATGCTCTAATTTTAGTGGCCTTGTTCGCCCGGGCTTAGACGATTTTTGTCTTCGGCCGAGAGGAGAAAAAATAGACCAAGGAAAGGAAACATTGTTTGAAAGAAAACCTGTTACGTGGGAACGCGACTGGCCGTTTTTATGATCTAGCGACGATTTTCTTGCAAAAAAATGTTCGATGTGTGCGCACGTAGCATATAAGGTTTGATATGTATTCATTATAAATTATTATTTGGGGAGGCATAACTTTATATATATTTTTCTCATATACTACTTTGTAAATTCAAACGGTTACTTTCTTCAATAAATTACATCTCCACATTTCGCTCATAGTGGCATACAAGTACAGCAAACTGTCCGATCAACACGAATTATATTCGATACATCGACAAATTCTTTGAAAAAACCCTTTCTTTCCACCCAATCATTTTTTCCTCGCCGAAATTTAATTAAAGCACAGCCAAATTCTCACGTTTAACAGTCGAGTCTTGAAAATCCGAGAAATTGAGAAATCTTTTTTCCTCCGAAATTTAAATCGAATGCGATCGAATATCCTTTGCCATCGTTCCGCTAACCCTTTCCTTCCCGCGTACCAAACCCCTACGAAAAAAACCGCAATCCTTTGAACTTAACGAGTTCTCACGCGACATAATATACTTTTTTCGATTCCAAATTCGGGGCAAACGTCAAGTACTCATAAATTGCTCCAAATTCACTTTTTTTAACCGCGTAACATGATATGTATCGAGTAATCGATTACGCGTAATCAACGGTGAAAAAAATTGCACTATTGTTAACCCTTTCGAACTTGGCAGTCGCCCCTGATTTCCGCGCAGCTGCGCGCCGATTTTTTCGACAAATTATAACATTTTTTTCCACCGCTCTTTTGACCTTTTTCTCAAAACCCATTGATACTTATCGGTACTTCACAGGGGACCTCGGCGATCGATTTTCTCTCTGTTACACTTTTTATTTTTTACACTCTATTCTCCCTCTTTTCTTTTTCTTTCTTTCATCCCGTTGCATTCAATTTTCGGAATGGCCGTTTCGATTTTTAACGTCGCGTAAAATTCAAATGATTACAGTTTCGCCGTACGCTCGTATTTCATCCATGGAAAATTGGGTCTGGATAGCTTCTTTAACGTGTCTTCGATGATGTGCGCGGGGCGAAAGAAACGTACGATAAAAAGTAAGGAGAAATACGAGATCGATAATTCAATTGATATTCGATATTGCGGCCCGAGGAGCTAAGGTAACTGCTTGTGAGAAATAATTGTTTCAAACGCACCACCTGTGCTTTTGTTCAATCACCGCAGTGGCTTCTGGACCAAAAAATAGCGACGGCTAATTATAAAATGATTGGAAAATTTTATACATTGTAGAATTAACTTTTATAAAACTTTTAAATTATTGTTGTAAGAATGTTCCTCGACAAATGTGATTATGAAATTACTACTATTAATACAATATATTTACGATTCGTTTGAAACTTTCCATCGTTTAACGAATTATATCGGAAAACAAAACAACCGGTGGCGAAATGATCGGGAAAAGGGTTGCAAAGAAACGCAAAGCCGGGTCGAGAGTTAAATTCTATTCGGAGCACGTGAATAAACAGAGCGCTAGTGCGGCGACTAATCATCCTTCGGCGTGGCGAGGATACAAAAACAAAGCGGCAAAGTTTTCGAACGGCCGAACAAAACTAACGTAAGCGATAGGCGCCCAAACACGCGCCTGTCAAAACTTTTGCTGCCAAGTAGTCGGGACAACAGCCGCAGGTCGCGATATTTTTAACGTCCGTTTGATTAACGTCAAAATTGCCGGCTTTCCGGGCGAAGAAGCAGCGGGAAGGAGATACATTTCAAGTTTTAAAATGCTTGCAATCAAAATAGAAGATAATCCTCGAAATCATAATATCGCTGGTTTAAGAATATGATGAAGTTATAACAACTTTTGATAATTTGTATCTGTATTAATATCGTACTGGAATAATATATTAATTCAATAAGAATTAAAAATACGTCCGTTGAAAGCAATATTTCATTCCATTGAACTTTTATTTAATCCGTTTAATCGCGCTCCAACTGTTTCGACACAAAAATTTAACACAATTTACTGAAAGGTCAATTATGCAGTAAATTTAACTTAAATTTCATTTGTGCCAACTGAATTATTTATTCTGCTTCCTTCTTCTTCGTTTTGTTTCTTTTTTTACGTCGCTTCGTCCTCTTAGTGCAACTTTGGGATTCGGAGCGCGAGCACGACGAAGGACGCATTTGTCATGATTAGTCTTTTTAGTTACGCTGACCCTGCGGTATCCAGCATCGGCTTGATGCATACTCGTGGAATCGTGTCTTCGCTTGATGTATTTTGTACACATAAATTTAACAGCCTACGCGTTCAGGGTGGAAGAAATTATAAGTTCATTTCGTTTTTTCAATCTTGTTTCTTTTTCTCAACGCTTGTACATCTACATTAGGGATCTAAAGAAGATCATTGCAAAAGGAATTATTCAAACGAGATTTTAAACGTAACAGAAAGTTTCTTTGTAACTATATATGTTTTTGGTACTTAACATTAAACCGTTTTTCAGTGTTTTACAATGACTTTTTATGATATATTTTTAGTTCGATCAATGTCGAATGAAAGAGGAACAGTTTTTAACTGAATGAAAAGTTGAAGCGTTTTATTTTTCAAGGTATGATTTAAACTTGAAATTCTACTTATAATGGACGACATAACATTTGTTTCGAATTTGACAGTTTTTTTTTTTGTTTATAAAAGTAAAATAACAGGCGATTCGACTGTACCTCAACAACACCGATCGGCGCACTTCACTTCGCTTTTCACGTGTCAATATCCGCAAACCAAAGCGAAGTGTTGTTACGCAAGGCGGCATTATTCGTCATTCGAGCAGAAGTTAAGCCGAAGTTGCAAAAGACCCGGCACTTAGCCTCGAGGTGCTCGCGGTCGGAACAACCGTTCGCAGCTATTAAAATAAACAGTCGGCGATCCGCGAGCCTCGAATCCGTGGACCCTCGCGGATAATCTGGAACAACAACAGCGGGGCCCGGCATTGTTTGGCTGCGCTTCGGCTTAGATAAACAGCGAAGCAACGGAGCCGCGAGGTCGTTTCCAGGCATTTGCATAAATTAAACGACCACTCGAGACCGTTTCCCAGTGGGTTTTCGGCTAATGTTGGGCTCATTGCCCGGGTCGGGATTACCGGCCAAATGATCTTATTTGGCGACCGATTAGCGTAAACAAAACGCTCATCTCGATTCAATTGTGGAGTGGTAAAGAGATGGCGAGTCGAGAAGCTGAAATTGTTATTTTTGGGGTGCAGGACAATGAGGATAAAAGGGGAAGGTATTGGATATTTTAATCACACTGGTTTGCAGTAAAACATTCGGGTAAATTTAATCTCGAAAAACACACCTTAGAAAATACCTAGTAAGTAATACCTAGTAATATATTTAATGCATAGCTTGTTAAAAATGTCTTTAAATTTAATGATTTTTTTTGTATAAAATGTTTTATTGCCTCGTCCTTTTGGAAAAAGTATCTTCACCGAAAATATTTAAAAGACACTTATTTTTTCAGTGTAAGTACTGGGAATCAGCTTCAAAGACGTTCGATTATATTCATTATATTCATTATATATTCACACGACATTCAATTATATTAATTAAAGTTGTCTTTGAAACCTTTCTTACTAGATTAAAGTTTTTTGAAATAACATTCTCAAAAGTTGCGTATTTTATAATTTTTAAAATTGTCTTTTTGTTTGATTGCACAAACTACCAAAAGTTTTGAGGAGGAAACAAATGTTTTGATAGTTTTATAATCTACAATCATTTAAACTGATGATGTAAACTGCTCACACCATTCTCCCATCATCCATTAAATATTTATTTATTACTCCCATTAAATATTTACGAGATTATCTTTAAACTCTTTAATTTATTATAATAAATTGTAATTTTAAAAACTATTAACTCTATGAAACAACATAAAGAATGACCTTTATAAACATCCAAATTCCATCTTATAAAGTCATCAAAACTATGTCACCGTACTAAATTGAAAAAAAAAAACCAATAACAATCACTTCGTTGAAGACCAGGAAGTCGAAATTGGACGTTTCAATTTTCCGATGGTCGATTAGATACGATCTCGTTGTTTGTTGTTGACGTAAACAATTGGCGAAATCGGACACTCTGCGGCCACACCCCGTGTACCGGGGAAAGCCGCCTTTTGTCCGATCGCTCGCAAAACGCGAAAGACGCCGCATTGTTCCCGTGTTTGCAACACACGGCGGCATAAAGGAATTATGTAACTGTAAATTGAGCAAATACAAACGGCTCCTGGTCCGGGCCCGAGGCCAGCTTTGCATTTTCCTTCCATCGAATTTCCAAGGGCCGCGCACGCCAGCCCAAGCTATATCCCAGGGTATCGGATTCCAGGCAAGAATGTTATCTCTATGAGACATCTAGCGTGAAGAGTGGCGCTGATTCTAGCCCGTCAGGCGAAACCCTCCGACAAGACCAGTAGCAACGTTGTCTCCTGATTATGCCTAGTTAGCTATAATGGAATGTTTTAATGAACAGCGGCACTTCCGGCGGGAAAATGGAAACTTGTTGGTTCGCTTTTATTCCGCAACGTTCACCGTCTTCGCCTATCCCGTTGATCCATCTTTATGATAAACATTCTTCATTTTTCTTCGGCCGTTTTGGTTCTTTTGTTTGATAAGTGCACTACCAGGCTGTAAAGTTTACTTGCCAGGCAGTAGTTGTATTGAAAAAAATGACCAGTTTTAGACCAGTAATGACCAAATTTTATTGAAGTTCATGGTGTACGAATGGAATATAGTATACATGTACGTGTTAAATTCTTAGGTAATATATACCTGCATATAAATTCTTCAAATTACTACTATCAATTGTCGTTTTGTCCGCAAAATCAATTTAATACCTATCGAACCCAAATTTCATCTGCGGAATCGAGCAAAAATTCACTAAAAATTTCCCTAAACGATGCCACTTGAAGATTACAGTTCACACCGACAGCATGACAAAGGCGTCAATTGTCCATTACGTTAAAACCCACGAAGAAAAGCAGAGTCGTTGAATTCGAACGAGCTCTCTTCTTTCAGCTGGGGGATGCTCGATCGCCCCAGGGAAAGGCAACCGGCCGTCAAGTTGCGATTCGCAGTTGCGCCATTCAGCGCAGATTATCCGCGCCCGAGACCGCACGCCGAGGTGTCGGGATACGCGCTCCACTTCGGCCCGAGGATTTGCCGCGCAAATCTCCCCACGTGGTGACCAACAATGGCGGAATTAGGCGGCTATTAGATACGTCGCCGGTGGTCAACGTCGAATCAAATTACTGTTACTTTCGCGCCGAAATTGGTCGCGTCAAACAACATAATTTCGCTTCAGTATGGTCCTCCTGTTTGTGTGTTAGGTTGCGCTATTCTTCGTGGTTGAGACGTTAGATTTTGTCAAATTGATAAAATCGTTTTGTATTTTTTTCGGTATTGCTTGAAACAAGTAATGGAAAACATTTATTCGGAAAATTTAATCTAAAAAATGATCAAATCAAAGCCAGACCAAATGGGTCTTATAGACTCGAGGAAAATATGTCACAAAAAATTATTTATTTGTTCAAAATAAGGTTGGATAAATCACAACTTGTTTTTCAGTCGATTATAGGTCATTTTATATTAATTACCGAATGTCATATTGCAAAAATAAGATTAGTCAGATAACAGCGCAGACATTTTGTTGATTCAGTCAAAGAAAAAAACTGAAAACCGAAAAAAAATATGAGGAAGTAGACCTAGCTAGAAGGCACTTCAGGAAGGTGTCGGCACCAACTCCGGAACCCGAAAACAAGCGAACAATAAAGACGCGCGTCTCAATTTTCGCGGCACAATGCGGACAATGCCGGCGACAATGTATCCATCAATGTCGCCGACGGCGAAACGACCCCGTAAATTAGTCTGCTGCGGGGTCCCATGACGCATCCTGTGGGACGCGCTCGCTTGTCAGTTCTGGTTAGCACGACAACCGGGCCTTTGACAATGGCGTCACGCGAAACCGGACTGGGCCCGGCTTCGCGTAAAGATGCTGTTGTTGCGCATTTTCCGACACACGAACGCCCAATTTATATCTGCGCTGCAACAGGATCGGCTCGTGGTTGGGATCAGCCGAGCTTTTCGGATCAAATTAGCCGAGAACATTTTTGGGTCCATGCGCGTCACAAGTCATTTCAAGCTTCTTTTGATTTGAAATACAATGATTTGAAAAACATCAAGAAACTGTGACAAGTCCAGTGAAAATACTTTGAATTTATCGTTAATGAAAATCTATCTCGAAATATTCAAATCCACCAATGAAAAAACAATTTTGATATCAAGACTGTTAGTTTTATTATTCTTATAATGAAATGAATTAATGGTTTAATTATATTATTTCTTTCAACTCTACGAAAAAGTATAGTGAAATTAACCACCATACATTTCTATGGAAAAGTCCCATAAAATCAACTATAACTTTGACTTCAAACTTATTATTCCTAAGGTTCCATCCCCAAAATCTCCCTTATAAACGGCGCGATGCGGCGCAACGATTGAGGATAATTCGATACTTGTTGAGAGATGTAAAGAAGACATTAAAATGAGCGATCGTTCCTTGAAAGAGATCTCGCTGGCACTGGTCTCGGCCTTCCAACTGTGCAATGGCGGTCTTATCCGCTGGCCGGAGGATCATCCAGGGTAGGGATACAAAGGCCGCGCGAGCAAGAACCACAAATAACGGCGTGGCGAAACCGGCCTGCCAACAATGAGTTTGCATCAAACGCTCGGCCTGTTTGTGTGTAAACTCGTAGGGCGCTGCGCGCGACAATTGATGACAAGGCATTTGACAAAGCGCGCGGGAAAAAGACATCGATTAATGACGCCAACCAGCACGTCCGCGCGCAGGATGCGAACTCGAATGCGGTGTTGTGTGACGCGAGAAACAGAAACAAACATGGCTCATTTGAATAGAATGATGTCTCGATGATTCGGCCACTTGGGGATGAATAGACTCGCGCCACCTTTCTCTGTTTATTAATTGTGTCTTCAAAAACGATAAGTTAGTTTGAAAGAGAAAAATTATTAAACAATAGTAACTTTTACTATTTGCTACTTTCAAGAATAATTTCATGTCAATTTTTTATTAACCGGGTTTTCAAAAACGATGAATTAGTTAAAAAGCCAAGAGTTGATCCTTAAATAGCAAAATAAACTGTGTAAATGGTAAAATTTACTTAATAGCAGCTTTTACTATTTGCTTTGTTCAGTGATGATTCAATGCTAACGAATGAGATGAAATTCACATTGAACCATACTACCGATGATTACCTAGAATTCAAATTTTCCGCCGTCAAATCAACCCCCGAATTTGCCGATCGCGCGACCGATTTCCCGAAGCCTGACGTTGCTTTCCTCGATTTTACATAACCGTCACCTGCGCGGCCGAACAAAAACATGAATTCATGCCGATTTCCATCCCCTTAAATATTGTACAACAACCTTTTTGACGTCTTGATCAAATTCAAAAGAGGTTTGTGCCATTTGCTAAGCCGAGCGATCCATTAATCATGGGGTCGTGTCGCCCGATTCTTTGACTCCGCGTAGCCGACCGAGACGGAAGACGTCGAGAGGTGTTGTTCCCGTGTCGGCAATAAACCCCTCGCATAATGGTAATAATGTTCGGAGCCGCATGTAAGCCGCAGCGCGCCCGGGGGAGGGGTGGGGAAAACGTGGCCATTGGCCATTGACGGCGCGGATGTTCCGCATTTGTCATCCGCCGGCGCGGCACCGAATCAAACGCCATTGCCTTTCGATCCCGCCGAGCCAATCGGTCTTTGTGACGCGCTATTTATTTACCTCGGAGAACCGTCGAATGACACCCGATCACTGCGGGTCAGCGCGTGCTTGCAAATCATTTTCATAAAGCCCGCTCCCGATGGCTCATATTGAAATCGGACGCTTGAACCGACAAGCGGGAGCGAAACTAAGTTTTTGATTCAATCTTCGTTCGTCTGTCTCTTTTTTCACAAGGTGAAAGACAAAGATGTAATACTGAATTGAGTAACAGAGTTGTGAACAACTCTTTAGTATTATTTCCACCCGAGTGCACGAAAGAAAAATGTTGCGCACTAGTTCAAAAAATTATCTCACTTGTTTCACAAATGTTTCAGTTAATAAAGAATATTGTTATTTATTCAAGAAAGAATGATACACTTAAACGTCACGCGATTTCATTAAATCCTTTTCATTCTTCATCATTTTACTTTTCCCCAACATTAATGAACGGTCCCGTAATGTAAATCATATCATAAATTACACATTACAAGACTGTCAATCCAACAGCACCATCTTTCAAACAGCGATGTTTGTTTTCATCTCTCGCCGAGCAACATCTGTTTGGCTCGTGGAAACGAATTTCAGCGACGATTATTTACGTCCGAGACGTCTTCATCGGTAGGTGATAAAATTAATAACGAAAGCGTCACGCGAAGAACCAAGATCTCCGTGGCCAACGACGACACGCATCTGTTTTTGGACGTCATCCATTTTACTGAGCTGACCCTTGGCAAAAAATAATCGACTATTGACAAAACAATGCCTCCGTGGCGAAACAATCGAGAACCCCAAAAGTTAAATACAGCACGATTGATCATTATATGACGTCGTGAGAGGTGGACTACGCACTAGCGATGCCAATAATCACGCTAAAATATGATTGTCCAGCTCCCCTTCGTGCAGTAAAAAAAAAAGACTCAGGGGACGACCAACTGGAAAAATGATTTATTCGAACACGAACCCGTTTCGCGATATGATCTTTATCTATGACATTTGTCGGTCACGTCGCTCAAACGTTTATCTACGATTACGTCAAATATCAATCAACGATCAAAAACAAAAAATCAATACTATCCTAAAGAGAGAAAAAATACTATACCATATAGTAATTTGGGATTTATTCGAAAGTATTATTTACATTTCATCCATGTTAAAAAATTAGATACATTTTATTCGACAAAATCACTTTATTGAATTACTTAATTAAAATAAATTGTTTATACATGTTTAGTTATAATTACGAAATTAATTAATTTGTATTAGTTAATCAATGTGATTATATCAAAAATATGTTGGTGAAATATCAACCCCTACAATTTAGTTGACTGAATCAAATCTGATTATCAGTATTATGAAATATAAACTCTGTAATTAAGTAAAATGATACAAGTTTTTGTTGATTGAACCAAATCATTCTTTATTATGTTTTAAATATCAAAATTGCGTTTGAATTATACGTTATTGACTATTATTATTATACAAAGACAAATATTTTACTGTCTTTATTCACATGGGTATATTCGACCCAACCGCGTTTATCTCTACTCTGTCAGACCTACCTAGTAATTTAAAGATCAAATCCAAAGTCACTAAATTCAATAAATTCTTTCTCTCAGTACATTCCATCTATATTTTCAATCTCTTGAAACTAGAATTCTAGTTTCCCTTTCCAGAAAAACTGTGTTTGAGCAACATGTCAAGAATTCTCGGAAGAGCAACCAAGTGGTATCAGCCGTTCATTTGGTAGTTCATGCGTACACTAACATGATTCCAACGCGTCCAAGTCCCTTCAATTACGAGCAGCAGCAACCAAAATAGAAACCACGAAAATCAGTTTCCGCCGCACAATACGGCTGATCGAGCGTAAGGGGATGAGAGGTGGATCGGTATCTCCCCTTCGCGGCTCGTTTCTATCAGTTTCTGTGTGGTAAACACGTTGTGTTAGCAAAAGTAATGATGGCCCATCGTGCCATTGATTTGTAGCTCCATTAGTTCAGGGCTCGTCGCTTTCACACCTGGCCCTCGCAACCGTCTGTCAGCGATCCTCTTGATGACGCCAAATTGCTTCATCCCGGAGCAAACGCGCTTGACATTTCAATCGACCAGAAAAATAGTCGCAAATGACGTTTAATCAACGTTTAATCAACCCTCCCGCGCTTTTGCAATTCCTAGTAAATTTTGCGATGCGAAATTCACAAAGTACAAAAGTCACGTTGAATTGAACTTTTTATTATCTCAGTACATACTTTTTTTTCTACAATAATTTTATCAATTGGAATAAGGAAAACAAAATATTACGATTCGTAATCGTGTATCGTTTGACAAGGTAGTGATGTTCAAATAAAAAGCAAATATAAATATTATTTAATATAAATGATCTACAGTAGTACAGTTCAAATAATATACTACAAAAAAAAATTCGATTTACTGCAGAGAAAAACAAAATTGAATTCAAAATAACGTTTTTCTGAAAGAGATACCAAACAATTCTATCCCATGCTCGACCATTGAATACATCCCATAATTTTCTGAGACCAGACTACTGATGAAAATCGGCTGAAATTGATCAAAGTAATCTGATCAGCCGAAGTCGAAAAACTAATTTAACATAGGGAGGAACTTTTCTTAGCCGAGAAACGATTTGATGAATTCATCATCTAATTATCTTCGGGACCTGCCTTTGTTCCTGTTTTGACCGGACGAGAAAAAAGGTACCGAAAACGGCTTAATTATCATCCGGCAATGAAGACAACGAGAGGAGATGGAGTCCATTGAAATGCTCATCATGATTCAGAAAACATTTCATGATATTCAAAATATTTGGTACCCAACGATCCGCCGATAATCGAGTCGACGCGCGTCTCACCTACGAAGTCCAACGAGATTAATCATCACTCTCGGATTACAGAAGTCGTTAAGGAACATGCCATTTTTTCGTAGGCACGTCGATAAAAGGAACATCCCGCAGGCGCATTAGTGGAAGCCCGACTGAGAACAAGATGTCGCCGTGGGACGCTCAGTCTGGTACCAAAAGACGCCGCGCGAGATGAAAGAAATGCTCCTGGGCCACCGTGCGAGTATACTCTCGAACGTTAGATGGAAACCCACCGCGGTGTTCGGAATAACTTTCCACTAACAAGCTGATAATGGACGGGCCACCGTCGCACTTGACCAGACACCGTTTGAGCACTTGAGGCTGGCAAGCGACTGGTAATGGAGAACTGGAAGATTGCTTGAAATTCGATAAGCGACTTTGAAATTCAACAATTTATTGCTTGGAAAAGACAACGCTGGGAATTTCGAAAAATATATTTAAATTGAAGCTAAAATTTTATAAAATCTTATACTGACATAAACATTAATACTGGATCCGCATGATTAATAGTTTTTTGAGGTGAAATTAACATTAACAAATATGTTGAATCGATATTTTCTGCATAACAATGCCAATTCGGATGATCTTTTTGCCCTGTATATGTATTATTAAAGAGTATAAATATACACAGTATTCTAAACATATAATCATGTATGAACATATGTTTAATTTTCACGAGAACTTCAAAAAACGAACACCTTTTCCAATGCCGGAAGGAAAAAAGCATCGAGATTCAAGAGAAACAGTTGGCCCTTACTGTAAAAAGGTTGAAATTTCAATTTAAAAATACATAATTGATTCTAAATATTTAAATAACAATCTGTCACCGGGACGATTTCAATGAGATCACGTTTACGGACGTTTTAATCCAACGTGCTCGTTGAAAAATGATCTCTTTCAGTTGAAAACAAGAACGGGCCGGTGATTTATTTATGGTTCGCCGAGACCGAAAGGCCGCGGGCAAAAGCGATTAGGAATGTTGTTTTGAAAACTAATAATAATAAGGAATGCGAGCGTCGGTGTTAATTTTTTTTTCTACAATGGATTAAAAAACCTGTGCGAGCGGGGATTGAGATGAATGACAATTTTCCCTGATTTCGTGGGGTACGAAGCGAGACTCGGCCGTACAAAGGCCAATCGTGATCTTTATATTCACGGCGGCGTCTTTGAACTCGCGTCGTTTACAATTAAGATATTTCGTGTTTGTCAAAGTGAATGGCTGGTTCGTCGAGTGTGAGTTACACGGGTAAAAATGGCGCGTTTTGTGCGGCTGAATGTTACGATGATTTTTGGAATACAAATATTGCCGGTGGCCCATTGAAATATTTGTTACAAAAGTGAGTGACTGCTATTTTGTAGACAAAAAAGTTCCCTTTTACCTTTTCTTCGTAATTTTCTTTTTTCTCACATAACGACGATACAGCGAGAGAAAAACTCGGTTACAGAATTCGGAATTGATCGAATGAACATTGCGATGAGTTTGACAAAGAAATGTAGCAAATTAATCAGATTTGATAACTACAAATTACAACGCCAAATGTGGGTCGACATACAGAAAATGGTTTTTTGCCACAAATGGTTTAATAATTTTAATCGTATGAAAAACAAGAGGTGTTGTTCTTAGTTATTAATCAACTTTAAAGTGATTGTTTTTCCAGTTAACACAGTTAGGTGCTTATTAATTTTGTTAACAAAATAGTTATTTTGTGTTTAAGCATATCTTGTATTTAAAACAATCTCTCGATATCATAAAAATAATTTGTTCATCTTCTTGAACTTATATGTTATTTTGAATCGTATTTAGGCTGTTCGATAATTGCTAGTGAAATATCTTTGTCATCCGATTTCCGAAGGTTCGATCAATTAACTCGATATCGTTTGTACAATTGCCGATTTTTCTTCTAAATTAAAGACTTCGTGGAATCGATTGGCCGTATAAAAGGATCCGCTTTCCTCGTGGCCAGCCTCCCCCGGTGCAAACAAAAGATCACGCTGAAGAACACAACGGTTCATTTGTTTTCCGACAAACGACATTATTAATAGCCGATAATTTGTGACGGGAAGCGAAACATAATACATTCCACCTCCGCACAACGGTAATCCTTACTTACTGGGGAACGAGAGATGAATGTATGGGGAAAACGTGTGGTGCACTCCACCAGTAGTTTGTACAACTTAAGTTTATGTCAGTTGTGTCACAATATGCCAAGGATTATTTGGACAGTTCAAATACGTTGTTGGAAATAATTGAACGTAAAGTTGAGATGTGATTGTCACAAAAATAAGAAAGTTACGTTACAAAATAAGTTCACTTATAATAAAGATTTCTTTGTCATCAAAATTACAAAGATTTGCTGCAGTTTGCTTTGTTCAAAAGCTAACTTTGTCATGCCAAAGACATTTTCTTTTTTCCTTTAATCAAGATAAATTAGTCTGAAGATATTTTTGTTTCTTGATCGGAAAAATTTGTTTCTTTCACGAAATATCCAGATAGAATATTATTGTAACCAGGAAATGTTTTTCTTCAGTCGACATATCTTTTTTGTAAAAGGCTTAAATAAATGTTACATTTGCATAAAATGACAAGAATTATATTAAATGTTTTGCATAAAGGATAACTCCCGAGTGAAATAAAACCAAACAAAATCTCTTACAAGACCACTTACAAGATCTTATAAGGTACAATGATATTGCATTTTTGTTTTTATTACGTACTAGCCACGCGACTAGAGAACAACGACAACAAACGGAGCACGAGGGGCTGGGTTCAAAGCTCCGTGGAGGTATCGTTTTAGAATTTACAAATAATTTTACTGATGGACCAAAGTAAATTTGAATGAGTGGACGCTATAGTCATAAGATAATAACTCAGTAATATTCACAGACTTATTTTTCTCCGTGTAAGTACTTTCAGTATTTCTAACACAAATATTTTACAAATCTACTACAACATTTTCAACTTTATCTATTCTTTTTTCAATAACTTTACATTTCTTCTCGCTTTGCGTCAATACATTACATTCACTAGCGAAATGCATTAAAAACATCGGCTTTCGCACCTGGCCAGCCGCCACTTCTAATCTTATTTACCAAGCGCGATTCCCCGTGACAAAAGTATCGCATCCAAGTGTGCCCGGTACCGGCATGATCGATCGCGCGAGATCACGGTGACACGCACCGTAGGACGAAGAAACGCCGGTCGGCTCTTGTGTGTCGACTCGTGGGCGGGGCATCGCGGTGCGCGGCATCGTGTGTGAAGCGAATTGTAGGTGGCAGCATTGTGCCAGCACAAAGGCAGCAACAAATGGGCCGCGGTGGCGCGGTCCCACCCCCCGAAATTTCGGCCGCGCGCTCATCACCAAATATTCGATCTTTTTTTTTTTTTTTTTTTTTTTTTTTTCGCGTCCGCCGAAAGGATTTCCGGTGAGCCGGGCGAGAAGCGAAGAGGATTCGCCTCACGATCAGCCGTATAAATGTCCTTTCAATGTCGCCGGCGAAGAATGGGCGCAAGCGACGGGACCTGTTGATGCGATTCTCGAGTGTGCGATTTCATTGGATTAGGTCCTCCGCTTCGAATCGGACTCGTTCTTTCATTCACGCTTCATACGACACCGCCACCTTTTCGACGTGAAAGGTTTAAACGGTGCTCGCGTTGAGAAAGAACGAGTTACTAATTTTTAAGCCCTTTTTTTAAGTAGATGAGATTCGTTGCGGTGTAATGTTTTGAGATTTTTTTCATTGTACCTTTTAATAGTAACTTTTACTACTTTGTTTGTTCAGTGTATAATATAGCAAGTAAAAATATTACAATAATACTATAGTAAGAAATATACATTGTAAAAAGACTTTTCGATACTCTTAAACTTGTTAAACTAATGAATTCAAAATGGTCAACGTGATAGACCAGACGGACCGCAATAAAAAACGGGAAATAATGGTCCGTAAAATTGAATTTGTATAGATCGATTCAAAATGGTGGATGGTGGACGGTTAATGGCAGTGACTTTTGTTCGGCAAAACCGCCATCTTGTTTTAGCACCCGAATTCGAATTCTTGATCAACGAATTGGGTCTACTTCTTTGTATCAATCCAAGTTGAAACATTGGAAAGTATTTAATACACCGATAAATAATTGGTCAGAAACCATAACACATTAAGAGATAATTTATAATTTAATAGTAATCGCGGGGCTTAATGATCTAAAAGCGGTTTTCGACTTTTTTCTTCTTTTTTTTTTTGTTCAGAAACGCAATCTATTTGGACGTTACGTAACGAGACGTTTGGAAGGCAGGAGCGAATTTGAGGAGTTAATAAAGCGGACCACCTTTACGCTGCTTTAATCAAACGTAAATATTGATACTGCCAGATTTCCCTAGTCATACCAACACTAAACATGATTCAAATGAGCCGAATGACACGACTAAACGGGTGGCACGTAGAATCAGTTGAAGTGGTTAGTTGACAAAACTGATTTAAGCATTTTGAAAAAAGAATTCCTTAAGTAGAATTTGTACAAGTGGATATTGCACTCTTAGTATATTCATTTCATAGTTATTATAATAAAAAATGTATCTCCATACATTCATTCTTCAAGAAAAGGATTGAAAATTTCAATTGTTCATCTATTCCAACATCTTCAAACGATACTTTCAAACTTCCGAAAATTCTTCCTCGTTTTCTACGTCGTTGAACCAGAGAAATTCGGTCCAGTTACATCTGCCGATAACTCTTTCAGCGAACCGTAAATTATATCGAAAGCATCTCCCGCTGTTAAACAAAAATCGCACTGAAAATGTCAGACGGTCGGCAATCTGCCACCCACGAACCCGGCAGCTGATGACTTCGTCGGTTCCGCAAACGATCGCGTCATTTTTTTCTTCCCTGCCTTGGCTTTACCGCCGATTTTCCCGGCCGAACAAAGACGTCTCATTAGAAAGCCGTCGTCTGCTACTCGAGAGTTACACAAGCCGCACGTAACGAGCCGAGTCAAAGCTTCGGAAATCGATTGGAACCGTTGGCCCAAGCTCATTCACTTGGTTCCAAAAAGCCAAGTATGCAAAGACGTCCGGCACATTCGACACGCCGAGCAAACGGACGGGATGGTCCAACAATGACGACTTCTTCGGACTTCTCATGATCGTACATTAGTGTTTTACGACGTCGCATTATCGGATCGTCACGCGCGTCACTCGGACCTACCCTACGGGAACTCCCAGCTAGATCTTCATTTGTATTGTCGACTCGCGATCGATGGAAAAGCCACGGCACGTAACGAACCTAGTCAATTTTGAGCCATTTCGTTGGGAAAATGTGGTAGTTTTGGTGAAAGGACGAAAGGAATGTACAGTGGCCATTGGTACCACAAAGTTTAGTCCAATTGAAAATGATAATCTGGAAGAAATTGTTGGTCGGTAAAAAGATTAAATTACATTTTTATGTACAGTAACGAAAATTGCATTGACAGAAAAGGGATTCGTGATGATAACTTAATTGGTTTCTTGAGCAATTTAATCGAACGAAGTAGTGTTTTCGTTAAAATAACTACCACTTAGCTAAACTAATCATCAGTCAGTCAGATTTATATGTTAGCTAGTTGACTCAAATAGCCAATCAATCTGCTCGTATTTAATTCTGAATGTTAGTTGACCCAACTAGATATCTATTGAATCAACCATAATTTTGCTCAGTGCGGAACCAATAATTTAATACTGTAAATTGACAAGTAATAAGACTTAACTTTAAAGATCAATTTAGACGAGTGATTCGATTTATTTTCTCCGCACTTTTTAAAAAAAAAAACTTGAAGCAAGATACCCAGATTATTGGCAGACTTCAGTTGTTTCTATTCTTAAATTGACTTAACATAATTATAAACGCAATAATAAATTCACTATTACTATTTGGTATCAGTACATTATAATTATCGACTATAATTACTACAATTACTATACTATGATTATCATTGCAGATAACATTTTTTCTTTGTCTACAATATAAACGTTTTTACAATACTTTTTCTAAATAAACGCTAAAAAACCATTGCTTTAATTTGCGTGAGCAAAATCCTAAATTTCGAATCCCCTTTTTCTTTTCTCAGAACTACTGGGAGATCTCCGAAGTTTATTCGAACGCTGCGGAGCTATCTGAAATGGACCACAAAAACGAAAAAGCACCTTAAACAGACGTTAAACAGACGCGCGATCGACAGAGCGACATCACCGTTGGATCAATAATCTGGCGTGGACGCGCGGTAAGTACGACAAACGCAGCGAGGCCCAAAACGTGCGGGCCCGCCCCATCGGCGGACCCCCACAATGGCTTGGCATGTTTTTTCAATATTTAGCCATCATGACTTTTCGCCGGGCCTTTCGACCGAAATCTCCGCGACGAATCGGAAACTAGATAATTCAATTAAACGACAGCTGCCGTTGTCGACGCTGACGCACACCAATATGAATCGGGAAAAAAAGAAGAGGGGCAAAGGAAAAACCGTTCTCCTGAGAAAAACGATTGTGTTGGATCAACAAAATTATATTATATATGTATTATATATTGTTGAAGTATTTTTTGCAATTGATAATAAAAATTTTGCCTTTACTTCACCCAATATTTGATAAGCTTCAAAAGAAAAACTGAAAAATTACTAGTATATTACTTATATTATTGATATATTATATATTAATAATATACAATACAATACAAATAATTGTGTTTTATTATTATTATTATTAAAAATAACGTTGATGTAATATAAATAATAATTCAATAAATTGTATAAAATGATCTTTTTTTACTATTGCTATCAATAATACATTATTCGTTTTTTTTTTTAATTATTTTTAATGGACATCAAATTAATCCAGTATCAACATCCACATTATACTGATTCAACCAAAGTTTAGTTGAATTAACCAAACATATATCTCAATGCGTCGATACGTCTTTCCTACTTTGAGTGGCCCCAAAATCATGGCTTCAAAATATCTGTTAATCTAACAACGCGTTTGTTCAATCGCCTGGCCAAAGCGGAACGTTGATTTACAATTATGTAAAAGAAACGGTGTGACGAAAAGAGCACGCGAAACCCGCGTTCCCCCTTTGGTTCATTCTCCTGCCCCTGCGTTCGAATCGTAGTTGTCACTGCAATTCATTTTACGTGCCTCTTTTTTTTTCGAACAGTTTCTCGGGCTTGTTTTATTGGCTGGCTGAATGGAAATTGATGTATGATAATTTCGATGTTGATTTCAGTCACGGTAATTTATGTGAAATTAAAGGAATTTCGGGCTCCTCGAGAATACGAGATTTCGGTACTCGATGCAAGAAGGAGATATGACTGACTAAATTTTAAAAATGTTTTCAATAAAATAAGCAATGTTGTTTATTAAGTGATACTATAGTAATATAGTGAATAAATATAATAATATAGTACAATATTAAACAAAAGTAATGCCGTAGCATAACAAATAACAAGTTGAATTAAACAAATTAAATCAGTTTTACGAATTTGTGTTTTTTGGTTACAAAAAAAGTCCGCATACTTTATTTTATTCTGAATTTACATCATTTAATTTTAATATTACATTACGTTTATTTTACTCTTGTATTACTTTACGATACATTTACATTCACATAATTTACTTTTATTTTATTTTAAACACGTAAAACTATTTCTCAGGTAAAAATATATTTACAGATGCACTATCAAATACACGGTACATAATTCGACATACCGAAGCAATTTACACAAAGTCTTCCACAACATTTTTTTCTATTGCAAAGGGTCAGTCCTAAAATGCGGTTGCGGCAATGCATCTAGAAATGGAAAAATTTGTATTTCTTCCAAGTAAGTGAATATAAACATTTTTTCATTCCGATATTGAATCTAAACAGTACATAGTAACGTAAGTAAAGCATCATATTAAAGGTGAGTTACACTTCATTAATTTGTATATATTACAATAAAAAATTGGAACTTTATATAAATTTGCTGCCATGATAACAGAACAAAAATATAAATTTCATAATAGATAATCACAATGAAAATATATAATTTTTATCATGTATTACTATACTCTATAAAACAAATAACTGAATGAAATTTTTTTCTTCAGTTGAGTCATATACTTATATTA